>JAJONR010008640.1:0-24389 GCA_029582245.1 Solanum etuberosum | reverse complement strand
AAGAAACACCCATCCATCAAAGCATCGCCAAAGGGTCACAAAAAAATGTGGAAAAAAGCAATCCAATTCCAAAAATAATGCAACCTCTACCCAAAATACCTCCTCCATTTCCCCAGCGCCTCAAGAAGAAGAATGAGGATGAGAAGTTCAAGAAGTTTTTATCGGTGTTCAAGACGTTATCGATTAATCTGTCTCTAGTGGAGGCATTGTTGGAGATGCCGGGTTATGCCAAGTTTATGAAGGAGTTAGTCACAAAAAAAGAAGCTTGGACTTTGAAACAATCGAAGTTTCTCATAGTTGTAGTGCAATTATGACTAAGGAGCTGATCAAAAAGAAAGAAGATCCCGGAGCATTCACCATCCCTTGCACCATCGGCATGCTCCAATTTGCCAAGGCCCTATGTGATTTAGGAGCAAGCATCAACCTAATGCCATACGCAATCTACAAACAACTTGGGTTGGGTAAGCCGAAATCTACCACAATGAGACTCTTGATGGCAAACCGATCAATTAAACATCCTGTGGGGATACTATATGACATCTTGGTAAAGGTTGACCGATTCATCTTCCCGGCTGATTTTGTCATCCTCGATTGCGAAATTGATGCTGAAATTCCCATTATTCTAAGAAGACTATTCTTGGCAACTGGGAGAGCGTTGGTGGATGTTGAAAGTGGGGAATTGAAATTCCGGGTGAATGAAGATGAAGTGACCTTTAATGTGTGTAAGTCAATGAAGCATCCAAGCGATATTCACGTGGTCTCTACTATTGATTTTATTGATGAGGCGGTAGCTAGTGTGAGCCATTTGATGTGTATGGGTTAACCACTTGAGGCCGTGCTTGCTGACTATGATGAGTTCGAAGTCCAAGGCTAGGAAGAGGTAGTAGCTGCTCTTTCGGGTTTGGGGGAATATTCAAAGACTCCATTAAAGATGGACATTAATTTGAAAAATTGAGAAAGTCCTCTCGCAAAGCCATTAACGGAGGAACCACCGAAGCTTGAGTTGAAAGTGCTTCCTTCCCATCTCCGATATGTTTTCTTGGGAGGAAATAACACCTTACTTGTAATCATTGCAGTTGATTTGCTTGAATGGCAAGTAAAATTGCTCCTTGAGGTGTTGAGAAGATGTATCTAAGCTATAGGGTGGACTATCACTGACATAGTGGGCATTCCTCCAGACATTTGCACTCAAAAGATTCAGCTTGATAGTGAATGTAAATCGAGTGTTGAACATCAGCGGAGATTGAACCCACCGATGCAAAAGGTGGTAAAAAAAGAGATAATAAAGTGGTTGGATGCAGGTGTGATCTACCCTATTGCGGATAGCAAGTGGGTAAGTCCGGTACAATGTGTACCGAAAAAGGGAGGCATTACGGTAGTCCCAAATGAAAAGGGGGAGCTTGTGTCTATGAGACCGGTAACCGGATGGCGAGTATGCATGGATTACCGGAAGCTAAACTCTTGGACCGAAAAAGATCACTTTCCCATGCCCTTCATGGATCAAATGCTTGATCGACTTTCAGAAAGAGGATGGTATTGCTTTTTGGATGTGTACTCCGGTTATAATCAAATCTCTATTGCTCCGGAAGACCAAGAGAAAACCACCTTCACCTGCCCATATGGAACTTTTTCTTTCAACCGGATGTCGTTCAGATTATGTAATGCTCCGGCAATGTTTCAACGTTGCATGCTATCTATTTTCGCCGACATGGTGGAAGATTCAATGGAAGTCTTCATGGATGACTTCTCGGTCGTGGGAGATACTTTTGAAGCATGTTTAGCACACTTGGGACAGGTCCTTCAAAGATGTGTGGAGACAAATTTGGTCCTAAATTGGGAAAAATGCCACTTTATGGTTAGGTAAGGTATAGTTCTTGGGCACAAAGTATCAAAAAAAAAGGGCTGGAGGTTGATAAAGCAAAGATTGAAGTGATTGAGAAGTTACCACCACCAATTTCGCTGAAGGGTATTCGTAGTTTCTTGGGGCATGCCGGCTTCTACCGGAGATTCGTCAAAGATTTCTCAAAAATTGCACACCCTTTATGCAAACTCTTGGAGAAGGAGGTCAAATTCAAATTTGATGATGCGTGTATGGTAGCCTTCAAGTGTTTGAAAGAAAAATTGATCTCTACCCCGGTTATCATTAGTCCCGATTGGTCAGAACCCTTTGAAGTGATGTGTGATGCAAGTGGTACGACATTAGGTGTTGTGTTATGGCAAAAACGCAACAAACTATTTCACCCCATTTACTACGCAAGCAAAACTCAGAATGGTGCTCAACGTAACTATACAGTTACAGAACAAGAATTACTTGCGGTGGTATATGCGTTTGAGAAATTCCGGGCATACTTGGTAGGCACTAAAGTGGTTGTTCACACTGATCATGCTGGTCAACGTTATTTGATGGCAAAGAAGGATGCCAAGCCAAGATTGATAAGGTGGGTGCTATTGTTGCAAGAATTTGACTTTGAAGTAAAAAATAGAAGAGGTTGTGAAAATCAGGTGGCCAAACACTTATCAAGATTAGAAGGCAAGGAAAATGATGAGCTGGAGGTAGACATAAATGATGCCTTTCCCGATGAACATGTATTCACAGTGATTTTACAACAAACTCCTTGGTATGCTGATTTTGCTAACTATGTAGTGTGTGGGCTGATACCGGAAGAACTGACCTTCTATCAACAAAAGAGGTTTTTGTTCGATGTCAAGAAATACTTTTGGGATGAACCGTACTTGTTCAGAGAGTGTACAGACCATATCATTCGGAAATGTGTACCGGAAGAGGAATTCAATGAAATCCTCCATGCTTGTCATTCGTCACCGGTTGGGGGTCATCATAGTGGAGTGCGCACAGCTGCTAAAATCCTCCAAAGTGGATACTACTGGCCATCCCTTTACAAGGACGCTCATGAATTTGTTAAGAAACATACACAATGTCAAATACAAGGTGGAGTATCCAGAAGACATGAGCTTCCTCTCAAACCGATTTTGGAAGTTGAGTTATTTGATGTTTGGGGAATAGATTTCATGGGTCCATTTGTGTGTTCATTTGGTAACAGGTACATTTTGGTGGCAGTAGATTATGTTTCTAAATGGGTAGAAGCTGTGGCATTGCCAAACAACGAAGGGAGAAGTGTTGTTCAGTTCCTAAAACGCTACATCTTTGCTAGGTTCTGCACTCCTCGGGCTATTATTAATGATGGTGGATCCCATTTTTGCTATAGGCTTTTTGCTTCCGCATTGAGCAAATATGTGGTGAAGCATAAAGTAGCAACGCCATATCATCCTCAGACAAGTGGCCAAGTGGAAGTTTCAAATTGGAAGATCAAGAATATCTTGGCTAAGACCGTAAATGCAAACAGGAATAATTGGTCTCGAAAATTAGATGATGCTCTGTGGGCATATCGCACCGCCTACAAGACACCAATCGGTATGTCTCCATATCAACTAGTCTTTGGGAAATCTTTCCATTTACCGATTAAATTGGAACACAAAGAATTATTGGCATTAAAGGCTCTGAATCTGGACTGGGCAAAGACTTCAAAAGGAATAGTAGATCAGCTCAACGAGTTGGATGAATTCAGGATTAGGGCCTATGAAAGTTCAGCACTCTACAAGGAAAAGATGAAAAGGTGGCATGATTTTAGAATCCTTAGGAGGGAATTCCAAGTTGGAGATTGGGTGCTGCTGTATAATTCTTGACTAAAACTCTTTCCGGGAAAGATCAAATCCAAATGGTCAGGCCCATTTAGATTAAAACGGGTGTTCACCATTGGAGAAATTGAAGTCGAAGGGAAAGAAGGCCCTACCTTCAAAGTAAATGGGCAATGCTTGAAACTATACTTTGGAGAATGCCATGAAATTTCTGTTATTGAAGTGGTGTACCTGGAAGATGCTTGAGAGCATTTCCACGTCGTGCCACGACGTTAAATAAGACACTTCTTGGGAGGCAACCCACGTGTTAGTGTTTCGAATAATGTGTGCTGAATGTGTAGGTGTAGGCGACTTTTGTGAGATAAGGACCCATCGGCGAGTCGCCGAGCCAGTTCGGTGATTACAAAGTTATTCGTCCTTCAGGTGGCAACAACGAGATGAGACACTGGAATATTAGGTGGGATATTGCACCACTCGGCGACCCAACCTTTACCGCCTTTTTTCCCTTACACAGACTGGATGTTCACTGGAAATTTCAGCGAGTCCCAGATCATTTGGAGAATCGCCAAGTAGTTCGGCGACTCCATCAAATCTTCATCGAATGGGCACTTAGTGAAGATTCCTTGTCACCCTACTCTGCTTGTTTAAGTGCCAGTAGTTAATTTTTGTTTCTTTTATTATTTGTTCTCTATTCACATTAGGGACAATATTAGATGCTTTTGGTGGGGTGGTAAGTGTTTGGTCATTGAGTCATCTGTTTGTTCGAATGTTTTTTGAGTGTCAGTTATGATCAATACCGATGACTTGAATAGTGCTCTTAATTGAACGAAATGCATGCATTGCTACGATGAGGCTAAACGAAGTTGCATAGACAGTATGTGGACTTTTTGCATCTCGTTGTGACTAGCCGGTTATCGAATGAAATCTCTTGTGATGAACATTGTACACTAGCGAAAGTGTGGAGTCTCGTTTGATGTAGTCTATATGCAACTCATACAAAAAGCACATAAACATGTAGAAATCAATCAAGTTGACTCATTTTCTAAAAAATTAAAATTTTCATGAACATGCATAAATGAGGAAATCATGTGAATATCTAAGACACATGACACCACAAGAGTAAACCATGAGGAACTCATTACCTCAAGCTAGAGTAGGGGTAGAAGGAAAGAGATGAGGATATTGGGACATCATACCAGCCTCGGCCTCCCAAGTAGCACCCTCAACTAACTGATTCCCCAACAACACTTTCACGGAAGAAACTTCTTTATTTCTCAAGTTCTTGACTTGCCGGTCTAAAATCTCAACCGAAACTTCCTAGTAAGAAAGAGTCTCCTTAACTCCCAAACCTTCTAAGGGAACTATAGATGTCGGATCTCCAACACATTTATTCAACATAGAGGCATGAAAAACTGGATGCACCAATGCCAATTCATTAGGCAATTCTAGTTCATAAACAACCTTACCAACACTTCTTGGGCCTACATATCGAGGACCAAGCTTCCCTTTCTTACTAAACCTCATTACACCGTTCATGGGTGAGATTTTCAAGTAAAATCAATCATGAACATCAAACTCAAGATCTCTTCTTCCTACATCGGCATATGACTTTTGCCGACTTTGACCCGTTTTCAACCTTTCTCTAATCAATCAAACTTTTTCCATGGCCTCATGTACTAACTCAGGACCTATTAGGGCAACTTCACCCACCTCAAACCATCCTATAGGAGATCTACACCTCCTACCATAAAGGGCCTCGAATGGAACCATACCAATACTTGAGTGATAACTATTGTTATACGCAAACTCAATCAAAGGCAAGTGATCATCCCAATTACCCTTGAAATCAATCACACAAGTTCTCAAGATATCTTCCAAGGTTTGGATAGTATGCTCCGCTTGCCCATCGGCTTGGTGATGAAAGGCCGTACTAAGCTTAACACGAGTACCAAGACCCTTTTGGAAAGATTTCCAAAACTGAGAAGTGAATTAAGTACCACGATCGAAGATAATGGACAAAGTCACTCCATGCAACTTTACCATTTCCCTCAAATACAACTTAGAATAATCCTCCGCCGAATAAGAAACCTTGACAGGGATGAAATGGGCCGATTTCGTCATTCGATCTACTATAACCCAAATCAAGTCATATTGTAACCGAGTGCGCGACAACCCAATGATGAAGTCCATATTTAAATCTTCCCACTTCCAAGTAGGAATGCTAATGTCTTGGGATAAACCTCCCAGGCTCTGATGCTCAACTTTCAATTGTTGACAATTAGGACATTTGGCCAAAAACTCCGCAATATCCTTCTTCATCCCATTCCACCAGTAGATCTCCCGCAAATCACGGTACATCTTGGTGGCTCCCGGGTGAATGGAATACCGAGAACTATGGGCTTCTGATAAGATTTATTCTCTCAAGTATTCAACATTAGGTACACACAAACGACCTTGATATGTAAGTACTTCATCTCCCCCTTGGGAGAAAGCCTCAACGGACTTCTTAAGCACCGCTTCCTTTAATTTAACCAAAGTCGGATCAAGACCTTGCTTGGCTTTCACATCTGCCATAAAAGACGATTCTTACCCATTGTGAACCATAACACCAACCTTGGTTGAGTCCACTAACTGAACTCCCAACCGGGCCAATCTATGAACATGTCGAACCAACTCCTTCTTATCTTCCTCAATATGAGCAACACTACCCATAGATAACTGACTAAGAGCATCCGCCACCATATTCTCTTTACCGGGGTGATAGAGAACACTCATATCATAATCCTTCAATAACTCAAGCCACCTTATTTGATGAAGATTTAGATCCTTATGATTAAATACATATTTTAAACTCTTATGGTCGGTAAACCCATCTACATGAACACCATACAAATAGTGTCTCTAAATATTTAAGGCGAAAACCACTGCTGCTAGTTCAAGATCATGGGTAGGATAATTCTTTTCATGAACCTTAAGTTGCCTTGAAGCATAGACAATGACTTTCCCATTTTGCATGAGCATACATCCTATCCCAATTCTCGAGGCATCACAATAAAAAACAAAACCAACAGTCCCTTCCGGTAAGGTCAACACCGGAGCGGAAGTCAATCTATCCTTCAATTCTTGGAAACTCTTTTCACATGCTTCGGACCATATGAACTTAACCTTCTTTTGAGTCAAAGCCGTCAAAGGAGAGGCAATCAAAGAGAACCCTTCAACAAACCTTCTATAATAACCGGCTAGACCCAAGAAACTTGTAATATCTGAAGGGGTTAGAGGTCTAGGCCAACTCTTGACCGCATCCGTCTTCTTAGGATCTACCTCGATACCCTTACTTGAAATAATATGACCAAGAAAAGCCACAGACCTTAAACAAAACTTATATTTTCTAAACTTTGCAAAGAGTTGTTGGTCCTTGAGAATTCGCAAGACAACTCTCAAATGCTTGATGTGATCATCCTCACTTCTCGAATAAATCCATATATCATCAATGAACACAATCACGAACCTGTCAATGTATTGCCTAAACACCCTATTCATCAAATCCATAAATGCCGCCGGAGCATTAGTCAACCCAAATGACATCACCAAAAACTCATAATGACCATACCAGGTTCGAAAAGCCGTCTTCAGAATGTCATCTTCCTTCACCCTCAATTGGTGATAACCCGACCGAAGGTCAATCTTGGAGAAGTAAATTGCTCCTTGAAGTTTGTCAAACAAATCATCTATCCTTGGGAGAGGATACTAATTTTTAATGGTAACCTTGTTCAATTGTCGATAGTTTATACACATACGAAGAGAACCATCTTTTTTTCTAACAAACAGGACTGGGGCACCCCATGGAGAGAACTTGATCGGATGAAACCCTTATCCAACAAATCCTTCAATTGTTATTTCAATTTTTTAAGTTCTTCCAGAGCCATTCGGTAAGGAGGAATAGAGATAGGTTGCATATCTGGGAGAAGGTCAATACCGAAGTCTATTCCCCTTTTGGGAGGAATACCGAGTAAATCATCTAGGAATACTTCTGGAAACTCATTAGCAATGGGGACCGACTAAAGAGCAGGAGTTTCAGAATCCACATCTCTCACCCTAACTAGATGGTATATGAAACCCTTAGCAATCATCTTTCTAGCTTTAAGAAAAGAGACAAACTGACCCTTAGGCATAGAATTTCTCCCTTTCCACTCTAAGACATGCTCATTTGGAAACTGAAACTTGACTACACGAGTTCTACAATCAATAGAAGCATAATATGAGTGCAGCCAATCCATACCAAGGATAACATCAAATTCTAGCATATCAAGCTCTACCAAGTCAACAAGAGTAACCCTATAGGACAAGAAAACGAGACACTTTCTATAGACCCTCTTAGCCATAATAGAATCACCAACAGGAGTAGAGATAGACAAAAGATCTAACAACACATCCGGAAGAACATCAAACCTCATAGCCACATATGGCGTCACAAAAGACAAGGTAGCATCGGGATCAAGTAAAGCATAAACATCAAGTCAGAATTTCAACGTACCGGTAACCACATCAGGAGAACCCTCTTGCTGACCACGAGTCTGAAGTGCATAGAATCGGTTTTGCTTAGGAGAATTTGGACCCGAACCACTTGGATCGGATGAAGTTTTAGGTTGAGCCTTTCAGTGATTATCTCCTTTATTCTTAGAAACTGAAGGACAGTCTCTTATATTGTGGTCCATATTACCATAAGCAAAACAAGGATTGGGACCCGCTAGACATTTTCCCTCTGCTTTATTCCACACTTAGCACAAGTAGGCAATAAGGACCCACTACCATTCCATACTTGAGGCTTAGGGTTAGACACCCTCTCTTTGTTGAACCTAGTAGGAGCATTGGAGGAACCTTGACCATAAAACCTTTGTAGGAATCTAGGACGACCATGTCCATCGGACCTTGCATGAGAGAAATTACCATCACCGATTTTAGCCCTCTTTGTCTCCCTAGACTTTTCCTTAAGTTTGTCCTCTTCGATCTATTGACCATGGACCATGAGACGAGAAATGTCCATGTCATTAACAAGCATGGTGATACGACACTCCATAATAACCATTTCGGACACACCCGAAACAAACTTACTCATCTTTGCCCTAGGGTCGGCAACCATTGTGGGAGCATAATAGACAATTGTGTGAACTTCAAAGCATATTCCTTCACACTCATATTTCCTTGATGAAGGTTGATGAACTCAAGAACCTTTGCCTCCCTCATCTCAAGGTGAAAGAACCTATCAAGGAAAGCAACCTTAAATTTCTCCCAATCGAGAGGACCCACATCTTCCGGTCTTCCTTCTTTCCATTGATTGAATCAAATTTGAGCAACACCCTTAAGTTGATAAGGGGCCAACTCCAACCTTTCCACCGGCGTCACTCCCACGATCATCAACACCTTGTAGACCTCATCAATGAACTCTTGAGGATCTTCCTCAACCTTAGAACCATGAAACTTTGGGAGGGTTTATTCTAGTGAAGTCCCTCACTCTAGATGACGATGTACCCACACTTGGGTTCACGGGAACTGCAACCTCCCTATTGGCTTGGGCCATCACGGCTTGAGCCGACACTTGAAAAACAACCCTAAACTCCGCATTAGTCACTTGCTCGGCCAAAAGGTCGACTGGAGGTTGAGGAGCTTGAGGAGGAGCTTCTTGTTCCACATTATCCCTCACATTCCTTCTAACATAAGTTCTTCGAGTAGCCATATCCTGTAGAGCATCGGATAAGGATTAGGAGAGAGACCTTATAGAGCTAAAATCTATCGCACGACTTTAGAGTAATGAAGAAGTGGAGTTTCCTAAACATCTTGTAGCCTCTCATTCATAAATGTGGCGTACTTCACACTCATGAACAAGACTCTATTTGACGTGGCTCGTGAGACATTTTAGGACCATTCTAAACCTTGTGCTCTTATTACCATGTTTTTCATGACCCAGGGGTACACCCTAGATGTAACATGGTGTATAGGACCCCGAGAGGCCCCATACAAGCCACTTAGTATTCATAACATAAGAAATAGAAGCAAAAGAGACAAAGACAATATTTCAAGTCCAAAAGTTTTATAAAAGCAAAGCGGAAGTCTAAACACTTGTCTCATTAGCCATCTAGTACATAAGAATAAAATTGGGCCTAGCCCATACTCATGTCCAAAATTGAAAGTAAGAAAGAAAACTGAAGACAATGAAAGTCCGTCCTCGAAGAATGAGTACTTACCAAATCTCAGAAATCTCGCAAGTCAACCTCTAGCCACGAAAATGAGAACCCTGACTGTTGGACCCTATATTTGGGGGAAAAGTAGGCAACAATATGCGTTAGTACAAAATATATACCAAATATGATAGCCATGCATATAAACATTTAAAACATGCTAATGTGGGATATTTTCATGAGTGAGTAATGATCAAGCTAAAATATGCATCTTGAGCATTTAGAAACCATAAGTCATAAAAAACATGATCAATGCAAGTGAATCATCATCTTAAAACATACTTACGATACTTCCTTGAAGTAACCTTGGTTCATCATATCATTTGCTTATTTGTGGGAACTAGAGTTAACCGAAATATAAGACCATGTGAGCTAGTAACATGGAACCCGGTGACTACCCCACACCGAAAAGGGGTCTCCTACTTGCCACGGTAAGGACCATGAACTTCTAGCTATTAGGGATCCACTAGCTAATGTCTATCTAGACAATCCTATGTTGGCACATAGTTATGGGACAAGGGTAATCACCACTTGTCCACTCGGTTCTAAGCTTAACTTCCACGGAATAGTTCTTAATCCTATTCATCTTAGCTCATGAAGGAACATGGGTAGTCGCCTCTTGTCCTTACCTCATGTGACATTGGTAATCACCTCTTGTCTTTCAATTAGAGAGTATGGGTAATCGCCTCTTGCCTCATCATTAGAATAGCTTCTTAGCATTGGTTCATTTTAGGTGAGAAAGCCTTTCAACCCTAAGAACCCTTATCATGTGAGAAAACCTTTCACAATTCATGCTTATATGTGTATATGAGAAATCCTTTCAACAACACCACAATAGCAACATCATTGATACTTCAATCTCAAAGCATTCTTAAAGCATTTACATAAACTTCATAATAACATACATAATTCCATAATTGACCTTTCAAGGTTCAAAACCTACTTTCAATCATCAACATCTAGAAGACATGGGTTAGACGTTGGTTCATAGAAATTCATCATAAATTCATGTAATTCTATTCAATTAATGCTTGATTTCATATAATCTTCTTTCATAATACAAGACCCACATTAAATGCTCATAATTGGAAAAAATGAGAATAACATGGGTTCATGGGGAATTATCATAAAATCATGAGATTAACTCAATTCATGCATCATAGATCATAAATCAAACAATTAGATCAATAATGAGGAGAACCCATAGCATAGAAGAAAACCCTACCTCAATTAGGGAACTCTAACTTTGAAAATAGGAGAATTTGGGAACTCCATGAATGAAAGGAATCCATGGATGAAAACTATCATACCTCAATGCCAAAAGCTTGACTTCAATAGAGGAATTGGAGACTTGTCTTGAAAACCCTAGCTTTCTTCTTCAATTTCTAGAGAGAGAAATATTTGAGAGGAAGAACTTGATCTTCTTTTAGGGATTTGCGAGAATCATTTTAAATTATGGAAATTTGGTGTAAAATACTTTATATAGGTCTTTAAGTGAAGGGTAAAACAACATGGTATTGAATTAAAATATTCTGGAAAAACCCAGAAGTCCCTGACTTAAAAACTGAAAACAAGACACGCTGGAAATCGCCAAAAGCCACTCGGCGACTCGCCGAGTAAGCCTTTAGCTCGCTGAAAGTTACAGTGAGTCGACTCCTGGACCAAGCCAATTAGGCGATGAAGAATTCATTTTGGCGATTCACCAAATGGAACAGCGAGCTCGAACCAGCTTGCCTAAAGTTCCAGAACAATGGATGTAGAAATCAATTCAAAAAGGCGAGGAGTTCTACTCGATGGATCTCCGAGTCATTCGGCATCCTCAAGCTACTTCACCGAATGGCTGTGAAACGAATATTTCCCCTTTTCTGAATTTGAGGTGTTACACGATTGATGAGTTTGAGATTTCGACTTATTTAGGGCTTATTATTCATAGTATTAGTGTCCTCGTTGCCTAATTTAAGTGGTAATTTGCAGCTATGAAGGTAAAAGAGCAAGGTAAGGACATTACCGGGCAAAAACGAGCGAAAAAGCTGAAAAAACTGAAGGTAAGGAAAGTTGACGATCGCCAACACCACTCAGTGAGTCGCTGAGTGGTACTTCAGCTCGCCAAAAGATATAGCGTGCCAGCCCTGGGGAAAATCCAACTTGGGGATGGAATTGGACCTTCGGCGAACCCTCGAATGGATCGGCGATAAGGATTTTGATCGCCTAAAGTTACAGGGTCTTAATGGTGAAGAGTCAAGGAAAAACGGTGATGGAGAGGAATACTTGGCGCATCACCGACCAGGTCGGCGATGCTCGACTAATACCACCAAATGACCCCGAAGGCAAAAATTTGGGAATGTATAAATTGATTTTAAAAAAGAGAAAATAGGAGATCTAGAGATTCTGCGATCCTGACATTGTGAAACTCTAGGTTTTTGCTCCAAACACTAGTTTTCTAAGTTTTTAAGTAGAATTTGAAGTTGGGTTTTAATTGGAAGTTGATTTTAAGCATTGTGAAGACTTCGATTTTGTTACCCAGCTGATGGAGAACATAGTTGGTGATATTTCCCTACTTTTTATAAGGTGTGGCTAAAACTCCCATTCTAAGGGGTGTGATTATGTGATTAATTGCTTCAATTAGTTTATGGGTGTTAGTAATTACTGATTTTATTGCTGTTTTGAAGTGGGTTCGATTGATAATTGAGTTTTAACTCATGAATTGTAGTTGCAAATGTAGTTCTAGTATAGTATTCTATGCTTGCTTGAGAAAGAGGTTTTACACTTAAGGTGATCAATTGATGATTGTAGTGATTGGGTTGTTGTGGATTCATCTCGAGAGAGTGAGTCTTAATTCGATCCTACCTATCTAGCTCGAGAGAGTAGGTAAATTGAGGTTTTGGGCTGTTCTTAATTGTATGCTTGTCAAGGTTCGAGAGAACTCGCTTGAATCATGATAGTTGATCGAGAGATGGCTATTGCATCTATAGTCTAGCCTACCCACTAAGATTCAACAACTTTCGATAATTAGTAATCACCCGTATAGCGAAATTGGCAATTAATCGATCACATCCCCAGAGATCCCTTTCTACTTGATAACTCCCCTGTTTTAGTAGTTGTTAATTGACAAATCAAATTCTCCCCATTTGACACGAGTTGTCAACCCCCAAAATTTACTTTAATTGTTGCGATAATTTCTACTCCTACAATCGATTAGAATACGTCTTTCATTTCCTAATTGAATTCTGTACCGTAGCATTCCCTGTGGGATCGACCCCAACTCTTCGTTGGGTTTATACTAGATTGCGATCACCTACACTTAGAATTGGATGAAGTGTAGTTGAGCTTTATAAAAAATGGCGCCGCTGCCTGGGAGTGGTGTTTAGAATTCTTTTTGTGAAGTCTAGTTGTGATCTAATTGTGTTTGTAGTTGAATCCACTTACTTTATTCTGTGTTTGTTGTTGGCTACTTGTCAGGTGATGAGATGAGTGTGAATGGAAGCAACGTGAGCCAACTTGGTCACCACGATGACATTGGCAACTTGAATGATGTGAATGAGGCTCAGTTGGGTAGCGTGGGTGCTATCCGGTTACCACCGCACATGGGAAATGTTGTATTCCATGTGACTAGCACGATGCTGCATTTATTGCAAATGAAAGGTTTATTCGAAGGGCTGGATCATGAGGATCCCCATGACCATATTCGGAATTTTGTGGATGTGTGTGGTCCATTCTCATTTAAGAACATCTCACAAGAATAAATCCGGCTTCGGTTGTTCCCTTTTTCTTTGATGGGGGAGGCAACAAAGTGGTTAGCTGACCTACCAAGGAACTCGATTATGTTTTGGGATGAACTTACTGAAGCGTCCTACATTAGATTTTTCCCTCCTTCGAAGATGATGGCATTGAGAGATAACATCCAGGGTTTCAAACGTTTGGATGGTGAACCAATCCATGTGACATGGCTGAGGTTTCAGAAGCTGTTACTCAAATGTACAACCCATGGACTCCCGAATAATGTGTTGTTACAACATTTCTATCGGAGTCTAGATTTGGTCAACAAAGGTGTGGCTGATCAACTTGTCCAAGGAGGAATTATGCAACAACCTTTTGAAATAGCTTCTACTCTCCTTGATGGAATAACAATGATAAACCGTTCTTGGTACACTAGAAAGGATCAAGTGTCTCCTTTGACTTTCAGGATGAAAAAAGAGCAAATAGAAAAAGACCATGAGCGGGATGAAAACATGGCCAAAATGATGACCCAAATGGATCTTTTGTCAAAACATGTAATGGGTAGTGTTTCTAAGGCTGTGAACACAGTTGGAGTTAGCGGAGCAAATCCCAATGATGCGCACTTTGACGCTTTGTACAATGAAGAAATACACTTTTTAGCAAATCAGGGAGGAGGTTTCTGCCAAAATTATCGAAGGCCAAGCGGTAACCAAGGTTGGAATAGAGAGCGTGATGAACATTGGAAAGACCGTGATAAGGAGTGGCGTGACCGTGGTACAAACTGGAGAGAGAGAGAGAGATGGTAACAAGGAGAGATGTGTACCTCCCGATTAACGTCAAAAGCCAAAAGAGCAAAGGGCTGACCCGAAGAATTTTTGCACTGAAGATATGCTTGAACGCATTCTCAATAAGATGGAAAGGACAGACAAAGTGCTCAAAGAAATGAAGGAGGACGTCTCAACTCTAAACCAGACAGTTACTTTTCACTCAGTGTCCATTAAACAACTGGAATCACAAATGGGCCAGATATCATCTCATTTGAATCCAAGGCCAAAAGGGGGTCTACCGAGTCATACATTGGTTAACCCAAAGAATGAATCTTGAATGAGTATCCACACCATGCCACAACGTTAAATAAGGCGCTTCTTGGGAGGCAACCCAAGTGTTTGAGCTTCTAATATTATTGTTTGAATAATGGGTATTGAATGTGCAGGTTGAAAATTTGAAATTTAGGGAAAGGAGCAGTTAGGCGAGCCCAGGTATTGGTCAGTGACTTGCTGAACTGGTTGGAGAACCCGACCTGGATCGCCGTTTGAACCAACTAGTTCACCACAGGTTCTGTAAAACTCGGCGGGCTAAAGACCCATTCGGTGCATCGCCGAATGGGTTGGCGACATAAGTGACTATCGCCGACTAGCGCGCGAACTATAGTGTCAAGAAGGGCTGAACCATTTTAAATTAAAAAATCTCCCTCATTTCATATTTTCCGACTTTTACACTTTCACAACCGCACTTTAGATTTTTGTAATCGCATTTCTTGTATTTCGTGTTGGATCAACTGCTCGGGTGTGGACTTTGGTGCATTTTGCTTCGATTCTTTAGCCTAGCACTCACCTACTCGATATTGACGTTGGTTATCTGATACGCCCAAATTACATATCCCAAAAGAATTATAAGCGGTCGTTGCCAAATAAAGAATCCAACTTGTAGGTTGGGGTCGATCCCACGAGGAATATGGTTCAGACTTAAACTTACTTACAATTATCTCTTTTTAGTCAAACTATTTCCGATAAAAATAAACAGGGGGGTTTTGTAAATAAAATAATAGATTGTTGGTTTGAATGATTAAGTAACAAGTAAGCAAGATTCACAATTTGAGATATCAATATAAGATGGAAACTAGGGTATATGTGTTCCCCACAAGCTCTTAACGCAGTACTCCTAATAATAGTAATCCTATCCTAGTGTTTGACATGCAAGGCTTATAAGTTGGGTATCCCGAAGTGATTGGTAATCTAAGTAGGAACTTTTACCTCGCAACTTGGTAAGTCTACGGGTGTGTGCTTTACTAACCCTTACCTTTACCTTAGATTAGTCATCGTGTCAATTGAGTAGGGTATTCACCCTCACGTCAACTGATTAAAGTCAGACTATTAGATAGCAGCAAATCCTTAACTAAATCTCTGTTGTTTAATCCTTTTATCATTCATTACCTCCTTGGTAAGGCAAGTAGGAACGAGGCGAGTTCTAATGTTGCGCACCGTTAGAAAGACTTTTAAACGAAAAGATTAACAATACATGCATAAACACTATTCAAGAATTACTTAATCATTAGTCGTACGTTGTTAATTGCTCATGGTTCCCACAACCCTAGTTGTGGATTTAGCTACTCATGCTTGAGAATTCACAATTCATATTAAGGTTAAAATAAATTATGAACTTACAATTAGAATAGATGAAAACCGAAATCTTAAATTGAAATTCAAAGTGCAAATTGCATAAAACCAACTTCCGGAATTAAATTGCTAAGAGTTTGTAAAATAATTCAAAAAGACCAAAACAAAAGTCTCCAATATTGTCTAACAACAAAAAATGGAAATAACAACTAATATTTATAGTATTTAAATCCTAAACCAACTAGGAAACAAAAATAAAGAAATCTGGGTCAGACATATTTTTCGATCGACGACACGATCTATGGACCGTGGATCAGCCTACGGTCCGTGGTTCAGCACTTAGAAAGTATTTCAGTCCTTTCAAACGATGGTCCCACCTACGGTCCGTTGATTGGACTACGGTCCGTCCTGTCCCTCCATGGTTCAAGTACTGGAACTTCAATTTTCTGAATCAAACGACGACCATCAGTCTACGGTCCGTCAGTCACTCTACGGGGCGTCGTTTGCCTCCGTGGTTCCACACTTGGTCAGACTTCCTTGAACTCACTTCCACGAGCCATCACCTACGGCCCGTCAATGGACCTATAGTACGTGGGTTTGCTCCGTCGACTGCTACTGCTGTCCCTTCAGTTCTTTTCCCTCTCAACCGCTTCCGAACCACTTTCCTGCAAAGATTACATAAAACCATTACATCTTCTAATAAAACAGCCCAAGACACACACAAACTCTAAGTGAAATGCATCAAAAATACCGTAAACTCACGGTATATCAACACCCTCAACTTAAACTTGTTGTTTGTCATCAAGCGACACACTAAAACTCTAAACGACACTTATGTAGAAGCAAGCATACATACTCAAGCAATCACATGACTTTCTCAATCAATTCCATCACGTAGTGCAAATCTTTTCATATAGACTCAACAAGCTAACTCATGCTGATCAAAACACGACATAAACAGACCAATAGACCTCACCACATACACTTTTAACAATCACCAAGGTACCAAATCTCCAACAATGTAACTAGTGCCCTCACCTCAAAGAAATCCTTTTTCACACAACAAATATGATTTTTTTAAGCTTAAGGATTAAATCAACACTCACGCTCAGAATGAATTCAAATACAGTTAGTGCTCAATACCATAGGCTTGCCCTTATTTTCATTGCATAGACTCTCCAGACTAGACACTAGGATCACTATAGGACTTTATTAGCTTGTAACGTAGGCTCAGGGTCAGGTAGGATACATTTCGGTACTCTTAGTGACTTTTCTACCCTCCTTGACATTACATTGGATATTTACCTCTTTTCTCAACCAATTCTGACATATTTTTATTTTCTGCTCTTTTCCTTGACTTAATTCAGCACAGATGTGACTTGACTTTTTCATTCTTCTTTTTCCACTTTTTCTTTTTCTTTTACATCTTCTTTCTTTGTTTTTTCAGCATCATTAACACTCTTTTGTTTCTCTTGAATTTAGTCACACCTTTTTCTATCCTTTTACTTCTTCTATACACAACTCTTTTCATACCCTTTTCTTTCAGTTTCCTTTGTCATAGCCACCCTCAACTTATGTATTTTGCATGAGTTGAGGTGCACAATTTCCTAAGTCAGACCAGGGCCGAGATTAAGGTAACTTCTGAATTAGCCACCCTCAACTTAGGATTTTGGCCTAAGTTAAGGTGCACATGTCCAAGGAGGGACCAGGGCCAAACCAGTCTTTTAGGGAAGGTGAGTTAGGTGTATTGAAAGAAGTGTATTCATTAGGCTCAAATATTTTGATCAAATGGAGCATTTATTTCTTTTGGTTGGATCTTTTTAGGCTTAAGAGGACTTATCCAAAGGGCACGTGGCCGACTGGGTCGACGACGCTCGACTTAACTCGCCTAATGGTCCTGCATGCCTGATTTTAGGAAACTATATATTAAATATCAAATGAGTTTTAGACAGAGTGTTTTTTTGAGTCTTGGGACATTATATTTTGACTTTATATTGTTCCTAAGTATTTTCTCCATTGTAGAACCTTGTTGAAGGAGTTTTTCAAGTAGATTGCAATTGGGTTTTTGAGTTAGTTCGATCTGAAACATTGTAGAGACTTGGAAACCATTACCCAGCTCATGGCTAACATAATTGGTATTCATTTCTTCCCTTTTATGATGTATAGCTAAAACCCTAATTCTTGGGGTGTGATCATGTGATTATTGGCTTAATTAGCTTATGGGTATTGTTATTTACTGATTCTAATGTTTAATTGAAGTGGGTTTAGTCGATAGCTGTGTATTAATCTATGAATTGTAGTTGTAAATGCATTTCTAGCTTAGTGTTCTGGGATTTTTTGAGAAAGAGGTTTTAGAACCAAGGTTTTCGATTAAAGATTGTAGTTATTGGGTTGACGTGGGTTCAACTCGAGAGAGTGAATCCTAAACTCAATTCTACCTATCGAGCTCGAGAAAGTAGATAAATTAAGGTTTTGGGTTGTTCACATTGTTAAGCTTGTCGAGGTTCGAGATAATTCACTTGAATCGTAATAGTTGTTCGAGAGAAAGCTATTGCATCTATAGTCTAGCCTATCTACTGAGATTTAGCAAATATTAGTAAATTCTAATTACCCATATAGCGAAATTATCCTATAATCGATCACATCCCTGAGAATTCCTCTCTACTTGTTGATTCCCCTATTTTGATAATTGTTTTAGTTGCTAATTGACAAACAAATCCCCCCATCTGACATTTTTGTCACCCCTTCTAATTTATATAAATGTTTTTGTTAATTTACATTCCTACAACTGATTAGATTGTGTTTATAACTTCCTAATTGAATTTGAACTTGTACAACTCACTGTGGGTTCGACCCCAACTCAATTGTTGGGTTTTATACTAAATTACGATCGCCTACACCTTGTATTGGATGAGGTGTAGTTGAGCGTTTATCAAAAATGGCACCGCTGCCGGGGAGTGGTGTTGTTTAGAATTCTCTTATTGAAGTTTGAATTGTGATATTTTTGTGTTGTAGTTGAATCGACTTACTTTGTTTTATGTTTGTGTTGGTCGTGTTTGTGTTTGAACAGAGGACGAGATGAGTGTCAATGGAAGTAATGGTAGCCAACTAGGCCACCAAGATGATATAGAAAATCTGAATAATGTTAATGACCTGATTCAATTTGGTGTTGTTGGTGCAATACGTCTACTTCCTGTTGAGGGGAATGCTATCTTCAATGTCATGAGAAGAATGCTACAACTCTTGAAAATGAAAGGATTATATGGAGGGTTAGCTCATGAGGATCCCCATGAGCATATCCAAAATTTCGTAGACGATGTGGTCCATTCTCATTCAAGAACATCTCACAAAAAATCAGTCCGTCTCCGGTTGTTCCCATTATCTTTGATGGGGGAAGCTACCAAGTGGTTAGCTAATCTACCAAGGAATTCCATTACTACTTGGGATGAACTTACCGCGGCATTCTTTGTAAGGTTCTTTGCTCCTTTAAGGATGATGACGTTAAGAGATAGTATTCAAGGTTTCAAACGTTTGGAGGATGAACCAATCCATGAGATGTGGCTGCGATTTCAGAAGTTGGTACTTCAATGTCCGACTCATGGACTTCCAAACGATGTGTTGTTACAACACTTCTATAGGAGTCTTGACTCGGTGAACAAAGGTGTTGCTGATCAACTTGTTCCAGGAGGTATAATGCAACAACCTTTCAAAATAGCATCAAATCTCCTCGATGGCATGACCTAGATCAACAGAGCATGGTACACTCGAGAGGACCATGTGTCTCCCTAACCTTTAGGATGACAAAGGAACAGATTGAGAAAAATAAAGAGTGAGACCAAAATATGGCCAAAATGATGAACCAACTGGATATCTTAGCAAAAAATGTGATGGGAAGTGGGTTGAAAAGTGTAAATGCTGTTGGTGTTAGTGGGGTGAACCCCGATGATGCTCACTTTGAAGCTCTTTATAATGAGGAAGTAAATTTTCTTGCCAATCAAGGAGGTGGTTTCCGTCCGAGCTATCCAATGCCGGGTGGGAATCAAGGTTGGAATAGAGAAAGGGATGATGAATGGAGAGACCGTGAAAGAGAATGGCATGAACGTGGGGCTCATTGTAAGGAATGGGATGGCGACAAGGAAAGATACATTCCACCCCATGAACGTCAAAAGCCTAAGGAGCAAAGGGCTGACTCGAAAAACTTCCGTACGGAAGACATGCTTACACGCATTCTCAATAAGGTGGAAGGGTCGGATAAAGTTTTGAAAGAAATGAAAGAGGACGTCTCCACACTCAATCAGACGGTCACCTCTCACTCAGTGTCCATCAAACAATTGGAAACAAAAATGGGTCAAATTTTATCTCATTTAAACCTAAGGAAAAATGAGGGGTCTACCAAGTGATACCTTGGCCAACCCGAAAAATGAACCTTGAAAAGCGTATCCACGTCGTGCCATGACGTTAAATAAGGCGCTTCTTGGGAGGCAACCTAAGTTTTAATTCTTTTATTTCTATTATTTGAATAACGGGTGTTGAATGTGCAGGTTAAAAAGTTGAAATTTTAGGGAAAATGGCAGTTTGGCGAGCCAAAGATCCAGTCGGCGACTTGCCGAACAGGTCAGCGAGACCCACTTGGATCGCCGTTGGAACCACATAGCTTGCTAGAGGTTTTGTAAAACTCGGCGGGCTAAAGTACCACTCGGGACATCACCGAGTGGGTCGGCGACCACGACTTACGTCGCCGACCGGCGCGCGAACTGAAGAGTTTGAAAAAGGCCAACCATTTTAAATTCAAAAACCCCTTTATTTTCATACTTTTTAACTTCCGCACTCTCATAACCGATAATATCTTTGTTCTCAAACTGTCATTTCACTTTTGTTTGGGATCGTTTGCTTGGGTTTGTCGTTTGGATTACATTGCTTCCTAGCATTTCAAATTTGTGGCTTCTAAGGTTGGTTTTCCAAACCCCTCTCTATAATTGGTTGAAACCAAATGCAAATCATTACTAATTGATAGGACCTCATTGGTAAGTGCTACAAGATCTCGTGCATTGGAACCCATGGTTATGGACCCGAATCCGTTAGTATGGAACATTTTCTTTTCCAAGTGAAATCCCCTAGTATATGAAAGAGTGAAAAAGTGCTTTCGTTTTTGTGGAAGGTATAGTAAGCAAAATCATACGAAAATAAAAAGGGGGGTATGAGATAACCATAACGGATGCGTCGGAGGGACGTCAAGTGGTTGATATTATCCCTCCCGGACCAGAACTTCCGTGATTTTTGGAATATGCCTATATCTATCGCTTTTGCTTCATTGATTTGATTCTCTCAATAGATGTTTTGTGATGGTTATCTGTGTTTAATGTTGTTTGGTTGATCGTGTGTTAGTGTGGTGGCCCATTTTTAATTGAAATCGTAATTATTTGGCTTTAAATGGTATTTTCCCGTGTTGTTGATTGCTAAAATTATTGGGCTGTGTGGATAATGTTGTGGGTCTAGCGGGGTAAAGTATGAGTAACCCCAAATTATGCTAATTGTCTAATTTTTCCCAATGATAGAGCCGTTGACGTCATTCTTAAGGGCAAAAGACGTTAATTGGCTAATTTTGGCCAAATCGGGGGAAGTCTGAGTACCCCCGAGCATATGGGTCTTATGGGTCTGTAGTGAATTGCATATGTTAGTGTTTAATTTTATTTTTATGGGCTGCGGGTTTGATTTTGAAGTACGGGGTGAAAATCTGGCACGTAGTGGTTCGGCGGTTTGCCTAACTCCCCCTTTGATCGCCTTAAATTCTCTAAATTTTGAGTTTGAATTCTGTAACTTTTGGTGATATGCCTGAGCTCACCGAGTTTGCTCGGCGACTTGCCAAAAGTCCCTTCTAATCGCCCTTCTGCGCCCTAAATCCTTAAAATTGTTCTGTAACTTTCGGCGAGCTACTTCTAGTTCACCGAATGGTGTCGGTGATCCGCTGAATGGGCCTGCACATCATCGACCTGCTTTAATATTTTGAATGTTGTTGCACTGGAACTTTCGGGGAGCCCGATTTGGCTTGCCAAAGAGGTTCGGCGAGTCTTCCTGCATTTGTTTACCTGAAAATTTTCTTAACTGACTCTAACGTTTTCTACATTGTTTTGTAGGTATGGCTAGACCAAAGGTAGCTGGTAGGAATCAACCTCCCCGAAAGCAGGCACATGGTATTGTTATAAATGAGGAATCAGCTGCTTCCTGGGCCCCGGCTACCAAACTCCCTCCGAAGCGGGAAAGGGAAAGGGCAAAGGCCCAGTACAACCGACACCTATGGCGCCGAGCTCCGACAGTGAAGGAATATACGCCACGCACCTCCCGACATCTGACAGTGAGGGTGGTTCTGAGTATGGTTCTCCGGTATCTGTCTTCGAGCCGAAAGACGATTAGTTACTACAGACCAGGAGAGTGGAGCTTCGCTCCAAAGCTATGCATGATCCATCTAGGATCCCAGAGCCTCCGATCCCTTCTCCTCCTCCTCCTCCAGCTCCAGCCACAAACAGTGGTTCAGGCACCACCAGTTCAGGGTCCTCCTCCCCGGTCATTCAATAGACTAAAGGCCGAGGGTTCGAGGACCATACTAGAAGAAAAGAGGTTGTCCACCAAAGGTATGGTGGACAGATATCTGAAAGTGTGGAACACTCTGAAGTTTCTCAAGTTTGAGGTGTTCACTAAACCCCGAGGCCCCTACATTCCTACTTGGGTCCGGGAGTTTTATGCAGCGTACAGAGAGCTGGTTCCAAAAGGAAAGAAGAAGGCCAACATGTTCAAGATGGTAGATGAGGTTATGGGGCCGGAAGGTTAAGTGCAGCAGCTCAGACATAAATGCTGTACTTGGGTGCTCTCGGGATTTCATGCACAACTACCCCGACCTGGTCAAGATGAAGACCTTAAAGGATTTGAAGGGTAGATTGGCACCCTTACTTTCTGATGCTACTCCGAGGTGGATTGAGGCAGGTGCACATATCAAGAAGAAGGACCTGAATGTAGCCGCTAGGTACTGGTTCGGGTTTATCAACAGCACTGTCATGCCTTCGCAGAATGAGTTCATCCTCCACCATCCGAAGGCTACCTGTCTGGGTTCTATCATAGCTAGGTAGAGGTTGAATTTAGGGCTGCTCATTGAGCAACAGATGGCCATGAGGGCCAAGCAGAGTCAGACCTGACTGCCTTTCCCTATTTTGATCACAGAGCTATGCCTGCGGGCCCGTGTTCCTAGAGTTGAAGACACAGATGTAGAGGTGAGGCCCACCTCTTCTACTGACATCCGACGTATAGAGGCTGAGTACATACATGATGAGGCCAATAGGAGGAGGGCTGCACCGGAGGATACATCCCCAGTTGTTGATGTGGATATGTTGCCGACCGAGGGAATTATGCCCCTCAGGCTACGGGTACTTCTGGACCTTCAACTTTTGAGATTCCTAGTTCTTCTACTACACCCCCTCCCTCTACTTCTACTGCCTTCCAACCCCCTATCACCCAGGCCATGCTCTATAAGATGGGCCATCTGGCCCAATCTACTGATGTACGTGCCTCCAGGGTAGAGGCCACCATGCCTGGGTTGATAGAAAGGGAGATTGCTGCTGCCTTGGCCCCGATACGGGCTGAGTTGAGGGAGCATAGATCGATGATTGAGGGCAACAAGTTGGCTTTGGATGCCCTTTACTATGAGGGTTGAGATTGTTGAGCAGAGCCAGGGTGCTCCAGAGACTGTGATGGCCTTGAAGGCCGATTTTGCTGCGTTGAGGAGAGATTTGGACGAGCTGAAGTCAATCAACCTATCTATGTTCTTCGGTACGGTGGAGATTCCGGAGGTCCCGAGCACTGCTATTCCAGCTGATTCTGAGGTTCCTCCAGATACTACCGGAGAAGAGATTAGAGCTGATGATGCTAATGCTGAATCCGAGGCTGAGACAGATGAGGCGCAGCTAGGTTTTCGAGAAGAGACCGTATATGAGTATTTTGCAGACTTCGAGGGTGCCATGGTTGAGACAACTAGGCAGGCATCGCTCAGGGATACTTCTATGGTGGGCTCTAGGGGAGCCAAGGATGCTGAAGAGCCGGGCACTGATGCCCTGACAGAGGGAGTGACTGATATGCAGACTTCACCCTAGGCCTAGCCTTGCAGGATTACTCTTTTTCCTCCCTTTCTGCTCCTTTTTAGTCTGTTTTTGTTTTTCCTTACATTTGAGGACAACTACTTATTTTTGTTGGCGGGGTGAGGTATTTTCTTACCTACCTCTATTGGGCTATTTTTGGGAACATTGTTTGTTGTTGGTTTTGTTTTTGTGAATATTCGAGCTTATTGGTGTTTATATATATATATATATATATATATATATATATATATATATATATATAT
>JAJONR010008639.1:0-17616 GCA_029582245.1 Solanum etuberosum | reverse complement strand
TAATTCCCATTGAGTTCATATTAAGTCTTGACTTAAGTTCATATTTATGGAAGAATGTCTTAACATGCAATCCAACATAATTCATAAGATAGCTCATAGATTCAATAGGTGAGAATATCCTTTCAACCTTAGAATCATAATATTGTGAGAAAACCTTTCACATCATATCATGTTCATTAGTAGGTGTGTAAAAGAAAATATAACCTTTCAACAACACACAACAAGATCATAATCACAATCACTTTACTCTCAAAGTGTTCATAAAGCATATCCATAAATCTCATAATCATGCATAATTCTCATACTTTGTCCTTAAAGGACCATAGATCATATTCAATCAACGCATCTAGAATTACTACATTAGAACATGGATATAATCATAATTCAAATAACCCATTCACTACATGCATAATCTCATAACATCCTTCTATAATCAACAAACCCACATCCCAAGATCATAATTGAGTAATTTAGGGGTTTCATGGGTTTTTGGGGAATTCAACATAAAAACCATACAAAATCCTCAATTCATACATAATATATATTATAAATCAATCATTAGAAACGTTTTTGAAAGGAACCCATGAGATTGAAGTGAAACCCTAACTTTTGGGGAAATCACATGTTTTGAAATTGAATTTGGAGGGACTCCATGGATGAATTTTATCCATGGATGAAGAGCTACCATACCTAAGCAATGGAATCCAAGGAATTTGAGTAGAAAACCTTTCTTCTTGAACCCTAGCTCAAACTTCCTTCTTCTTCTTCTTCTTCCTTGAAGTTCTAGAGAGAGAATATTTGGAGAAGATGAACTCTTCGGGTTTTGATTTGGGTTTTGGGAAATAATGAGGTGAATGGGTGTATTTTGACTTAAAATGACATATATAGGTGTATAAAAATAAGGTAAAATGATTTCACTTTGATAGGGCTTAAAAAGGAAATACCCAAAACACCCCTCATTTTAAGTGAGCTGCCAGGGACCACATGGGGCTCCACGAGCCGTGGTCCCTCTCGTGGGCCTTGAGGTAGTGGCTAAGCCACCCTCAATCAACCGTCAACCCACATACACCAATGCATGTTCACGACCACTCCCATGATCCGTCTAAGGCTTCACGAGCCGTGAAGTAGCTCGTGTGGAGGGGCCACTTTTGGGTCAGCCTAAGGAGGCTACTGCTGCCACCTCCAAGAGTGGCACCACAACTCGTGGTGACCACCACTGGTCGTGAAGGCCCTCGTAGCTATGGGGCAGTGCCTTGGCAAGGCTTGGGAAGCCTTGGCCCTTGGCCCCTGCCCCTTTGCCCTTGGCCCTAACCGCTCTTCCTTGACGTTAACCCTCTCATTTAGCTCTAGTTTAGCCTACTAGTTTCAGGGGTGTTACAATATCTCCCCTTTGGGAACATTCATCCTCGAATGACGATCTAAACACCTTACGGAAGTAAAGACTCAAGACTAGCAGCCCATCATGCATGCAACATCAAAATAATGCACAATTCAAAGGAGGAAACTTCAACTCCTTCTCAAACATAATCAATCCAACACAAGGAAGTAGGAACTACATCTAACAACCCATTATGCATGGAACTCAACATTTCTCATATTCATAGGAGGAACTACCTTCTCCAACTAAAAGCTTGCTCAACACAATATCACGGAGCCAATATGCAATTACTCTCAAAAGAATACTAAAAAATGTTCATCAACTCATCTCATGAAGTAAAATATGCAACTCATACTAAATGCACAACAACATGAGGAACACATAAATCATGAAAACTCATTTTTCTTACTAAACATGAATTTCTCAAGAACATGCATAACATAATGAAATCATGGAAAACACATATAGCACACATGACTCCCAAAACTAGAAAACTCAAGAGGAATTACTCACCTCAAGCTTGAATAGGAGTAGAAGGAAAGAGATGAGGATATCGGGACTTCATATCGGCCTCAACCTCCTAAGTAGCACCTTCAACTAAATGATTTCTCCATAAAACTTTCACGGAAGTTATTTCCTTGTTTCTCAACCACTTGACTTGCCGGTCTAGGATCTCTACCAGAACCTCTTTATATGAGAGACTTTCATGAACTCCTAAACCTTCTAAGGGAATAATGGATGCCGAATCTCCAATACACTTCTTTAGCATGGAGACATGAAATACCGGATGAACCAAAGCAAACTCATTTGGAAAATCTAACTCATAGGCAACTTTCCCAACACGTTTCAAATTAGGTATGGGACCACATACCGGGGACTAAGTTTTCTTTTCTTGCCAAATCTCATCACACCTTTCATTAACCTCAAATTCTAGATCCCTTCTTCTAACATCGGCATAAGACTTTTGCCGACATTGGGCCGTCCTTAACCTCTTTCTAATGAGTCGGACTTTCTAGTGGCCTCATAAACTAGTTCGGGACCAATTAGAGCAATTTCACCAACCTCAAATCAACCAACCGAAGAACTACATCTCCTACCATACAAGGCCTCAAAGGGAGCCATACCGATACTTGAGTGATAGCTATTATTGTAGGCAAACTCTATTAATGGCAAGTGGTCATCCCAATTACCCTTGAAGTCTATAACACATGCCCTTAACATATCTTCCAATGTTTTAATGATACGCTCCGCTTGTCCATCAGTTTGGGGATGAAAAGCCGTGCTAAGATTAACCTTAGTACCAAGACCTTTTTGGAATGACTTCCAAAAGTGTGAAGTAAATTGAGTACCCCAATCCGAAATATATAAAGGAACTCCATGCAACTTTACTATCTCGCTTATATACAACTTGGCATAGTCTTCCACCGAAAAAGAAACCTTGACGTGAATAAAGTGGGCTGATTTTTTCATCCGATCTATAATGACCCAAATAGAATCATGTTGCCTTCGGGTGCGAGGCAAACCCACAATAAAATCCATATTAATCTCTTCCCACTTTCCAAGTAGGGATATCTATATCTTGGGCTAAACCTTCCGACCTTTGATGCTCGGCCTTAACTTGTTGACAATTCAGACATTTGGCCACAAATCCCGCAATATCTTTTTTCATTCCATTCCACCAATAGACTTCCCGTAGATCATGGTACATCTTGGTGGCTCCCGGATGAATAGAATACCGAGAACTATGAGCTTCCTCTAAAATTTGCTCCCTTTGGCCATCAACATCCGGAACACATAATCGACCTTGGTACCTAAGCACCCAATCTCCCCTTTGGGAGAAATCCTCAATGGACTTTTTGAGTACCAACTCTTTCAACTCAACTAATATAGGATCAAGGTCTTGCTTAGATTTCACATCCATTACAAAGGACGATTCTGAGCCTTTATGGACCATGACATCACATTTGGTGGAATCCACTAGTTGAACACTTAACCGGGCCAACCTATGCACATCACGAGCCAAATCTTTCTTTTCATCCTCTACATGAGCCAGACTACCCATGGACAATCTACTAAGAGCATCCGCTACCACATTAGCTTTGCCGGGGTGATAAAGGACACTTATGTCATAGTCCTTTAATAATTCTAACCACCTTCTTTGTCGAAGATTCAAGTCCTTTTGACTAAACACATATTGTAAGATCTTGTGCTCAGTAAATACATCAACATGGACCCCATACAAATAGTGCCTCCATATTTTTAAGGCAAACACAACCGCCGCTAATTCAAGGTCATGGGTAGGATAGTTCTTCTCATAGACTTTAAGTTACCTTGAAGCATAGGTAATCACCTTACCATTTTGCATAAATACACATCCCAACCCAACTCTAGAGGCATCATAATATACCACAAAACCATCCGTACCCTCCAGTAATGTCAACACCGGAGCGGAAGTAAGTCTATTTTTCAACTCTTGGAAAGTTTTCTCCCAAGCTTCCGACCATACAAACTTGGCCTTCTTTTGAGTCAAAGCCATCAACGGAGAAGCAATGGAAGAAAACCCCTTAACAAACCTCTTATAGTGACCGGCCAAACCCAAAAAGCTTCTAATGTCGGAAGGAGTTAGAGGTCTAGGCCAACTCTTGACTGCATCCGTCTTCTTAGGATCTAACTCAATATCCTTACTTGACATAATATGACTAAGGAAGGCTACGGACCTTAACCAAAATTCAAAATTGCTAAACTTTGCGAAAATTTGATAGTCCTTAAGAACTTGCAATACAACCCTCAAATGGTCAACATTCTCATTCTTACTCCTTGAATAGATAAAAATATCATCGATGAACACTACCACAAACATGTCAAGATATTGTCGGAACACTCTATTCGTTAAGTCCATGAATGCCGCCGGAGCGTTAGTCAAACCAATGGATATTAGTAGAAACTCATAGTGACCATATCTTGTTCGGAAAGCCGTCTTTGGAATTTCAAACCCTCTCACCCTCAATTGGTGATAACCCGAACGAAGATCAATTTTAGAGAAATAACTAACCCCTTGAAATTGGTTAAACAAGTCATCAATTCTTGGAAGGGGATACTTGTTCTTAATGGTCACTTTATTCAATTGATAATAATTGATGCACATTCTACGAGACCCATTCTTTTTTCTAACAAACAACACCGGAGCACCCCATGGAGAGATACTCGATTGAATAAAATCCTTGACTAGCAAATTCTTAAGTTGCTCTTTCAACTCCTTTAACTCCGCCGGAGCCATTCTATAAGGAGGAATAGAGATAGGTTGCGTATCCGGGAGGAGGTCAATACCAATATCTATTTCCTCCTCGGGAAGAATACCGGGAAAATCATCGGCAAAAACTTCCGGGAACTCATTAACTACCGGAACCCACTCTAGAGAAGGGGTTTCGGAATCCACATCCCTCACCCTAACAAGAAGGTAAATACACCATTTGGAGATAATCTTCCTAGCTTTAAGACAAGTGACAAATTGACCTCTAGGCATAGAATTTACACCCTTGAATTCTAAGATAGGCTCATCCAGAAATTTCAATCTAACCACCCGAGTTCTACAATCAATAGAGGCATAACATGCATGCAACCAATCCATACCAAAAATCACATCAAAGTCTAAAATGTCTAACTCTACCAAATACACCAAAGAAACTCTATGGGACAAGGAAACGGGATATCTTCTATAAACCCTCTTAGCCACCACAGAATCACCAAATGGGGTAAAAACTGAAAAAGGCTCTAATAACACTTCGGGGAGTATATCAAACTTCATAGCCACATAAGGTGTCACAAAGGACAAAGTAGCACCGGGATCTAACAAGGAATATACATCAATAAGAAAAACTTTTAACATACCGGTCACCACATCCGGGGAGCTCTCTTGGTCACCTCAGGATTGAAGAGCATAAAAGCGGTTTTTCTTGGGAGCATCGAAGTTTGAACCGCTAGGAGGAGCTTGCTTGTCCCCTCTTCCTTGAACCTTAAGAATTGGACAATCTCTCACCCTATGACCACTCTTTCCATAACCATAGCAACCATCCGTGCCAACTAGGCACTTTCCATCATGTTTCTTACCGCACTTAGCACAAGTAGGCTTAGACATAGAAGATCCACCATCATTGCCTTCTTGACGTTTTGAGTTGGAAACCTTAGCTTTGTTGACCCTTGGAGCACTAGAGAAGCCTTGATTGGATAACCTTTATCTATACCTTGGTCGACCTTGTCCATCGGACCTAGCATTGGAGAAGTTCCCATCACCGGTTCTAGCTCTTTTCACCTCTCTATTCTTTTACTTGAGTTTTGACTCCTCAAGTTGTTGAGCGTACATCATGAGTCTTGAGATATCCATGTCATGATGAAGCATTGCCGTACAAAATTCTTCTTCAATCAAGTCGGACACACCCGTAAAAAACTACTCATCTTATCCCTCGATTCCGACACGAAAGTTGGAGCATACTTGGACAATTGAGTGAATTTTAAGGAATACTCTTTCACGCTCATACCTCGTTGATAAGGTTAATGAATTCCTCCACCTTAGCTTCCCTCAACTCTCGGGGAAAGAATCTATCAAGAAATGCCAATATGAACGTTTCCCATTCGATCGGCCCCGCTCCTACCGGCCTTTTGTTCTTTCATTGAGTATACAATACTTGAGCAACATTATTCAAATTGTAAGCCGCTAACACCGCTTTCTCTACCGAAGTCACCCCCATAATGTCAAGTAATTTATAAACCTCTTCCAAAAATTCTTGAGGATCCTCTCCCACTTTGGAGCCAGGAAACTTGGGAGGGTTCATTCTAGCAAAATCTCTAACCCTTGAAGCAGCCGAATTCACATTAGTATTTACCGGAGCTACCACTTCTCTATTGGCTTGAGCCGTCACGACTTGAGCCAACATTTGGATCTAGATCTAAGCTCCGCATGGATCAAATTATCAACCACGGGATCAACCAGAGCTTGGTTATTATGAGGAGGAACTCCTTGATTCACATTCTCATCTTCCATCCTTCTAGTGTTAGCACTTCGTGTATTCATATCCTGAAGACACAAGAGAAGGATTGGGAGAGAGACTTTATAGGGTTAAACTCTAAGGCACGACTTAAGAGTAATGAAATAAGTGTAGTTTTCTAAACATCTTATAGCCTCTCATTCATAAATATGGCGCGCTTCACACTTATGAACAAGACTCGACTAGACGTGGCATATGAGACATCATCATAGAATCATTCTAAACCTTGTCCTCTGATACCAAGTTGGTCACGACCCAGGGGTACCCAGTAGATGTATCAAGGCACATAGAACCCCTAAAGGCTCCATGTAAGCCACTTAGCATATCATAACATAAGCATAGAACAATAAGGAGTAAAACACATTTAAGTCCAAAATTTTCTTAAAGCAAAGCGGAAGTCTAGACTTGTTTCAATTAGCCATCTATTAAAATAGTCGAATCAAATTGGGTCACAACCCATAAAACATAGTCCGAACATCATATACAAGAAAAAGAAACTACAAAGATGTCATCCGTCCTCGAATCATGAGGACTCATCACAAGCAACGAAAATAGTCGAATCCAAGCTTGAACCAAATGAAGATCGCCTTAAGAACCGGACCCTACACTTGGGGAAAATGTAGAAAAATATGGGTTAGTACAAAAATGAACCAACTATGATAGCCATGCATAAAAACTTTGAAAACATGAAAAAAGGACATTTTAGTTGAATGCATGCAATTTACTAAGTTAAAGCATCATGTTGAAGATAATGGAGAACCATAAGTCATAAGCATATTCATTACATATATCATCATATCAATGGAGAGGCATACAATAAGTACCCACAAAGTCTACTTGTGCAATGTATGAATTAGATCCCATAATCCTACCCATACTAACCAAAGCTTCTTGAGTAGCCGTAGTTCATAATTCATGTTCTTGTTTGTATTTTGTCATAGTGGGAATAAGCCTTAACCGACATAGATCATGTGAGCTAAACATGGAATCCGGTTTACCCACACAGAAAATGGTTGTCCTACTTGCCTAAGGTAAGACCATGGTTTGTTAGCTTTTAGGTGGATCCACTAGCGTAGGACCTATGGGGGTACATAGTTTATGGGATAAGGAGATTGCTACTAGAAACCCATACTCGACTGTGGTAGAAGGCTTCCATCTCATGAGATACATACTTTGGGAACCCGAACTCAACTAGCGTAGAAGGAACCCATTTGGAAAGCCGGACTCAACTAGCGTAAAAGCTTCCATCTCATATTCAATATCCACTCGGTGCTAAGAATAATTCCCATTGAGTTCATATTAAGTCTTGACTTAAGTTCATATTTATGGAAGAATGTCTTAACATGCAATCCAACATAATTCATAAGATAGCTCATAGATTCAATAGGTGAGAATATCCTTTCAACCTTAGAATCATAATATTGTGAGAAAACCTTTCACATCATATCATGTTCATTAGTAGGTGTGTAAAAGAAAATATAACCTTTCAACAACACACAACAAGATCATAATCACAATCACTTTACTCTCAAAGTGTTCATAAAGCATATCCATAAATCTCATAATCATGCATAATTCTCATACTTTGTCCTTAAAGGACCATAGATCATATTCAATCAACGCATCTAGAATTACTACATTAGACCATGGATATAATCATAATTCAAATAACCCAATCACTACATGCATAATCTCATAACATCCTTCTATAATCAACAAACCCACATCCCAAGATCATAATTGAGTAATTTGGGGGTTTCATGGGTTTTTGGGGAATTCAACATAAAAACCATACAAAATCCTCAATTCATACATAATATATTATAAATCAATCATTAGAAACGTTTTTGAAAGGAACCCATGAGATTGAAGTGAAACCCTAACTTTTGGGGAAATCACATATTTTGAAATTGAATTTGGAGGGACTCCATGGATGAAGAGCTTACCATACCTTAGCAATGGAATCCAAGTATTTTGAGTAGAAAACCTCGCTTCTTGAACCCTAGCTCCAACTTCATTCTTCTTCTTCTTCCTTGAAGTTCTCGAGAGAGAATATTTGAAGAAGATGAAATCTTTGGGTTTTGGGAAATAATGAGGTGAATGGGTGTATTTTGACTTAAAATGACTTATATAGGTTTATAAAAATAAGGTAAAATGACTTCACTCTGATAGGTCTTAAAAAGGAAATACCCAAAACACCCCTCACTTTAAGTGAGGTTCCAGGGACCACGTGGGGCTCCACGAGCCATGGTCCCATCCTTGGTCTTGATGCAGTGGCTTGGCATCTTGTGCCTTTAGCCCACAAGCCCAATGCATCTTCACGAGGGGCTCCACGATCCGTGGTGCAAGCCACGAGCCTTGGTCCCTCTCATGGGCCTTGAGGCAGTGGCTAAGCCACCCTTACTCAACCCTCAACCCTCATTCACCAAGGCATGTGCATGACCACTCCTACGAGCCGTCTAAGACTTCACGAGCCGTGAAGTAGCTCGTGTGGAGGGGCCACTTTTTGGGCAGGCTAAGGAGGCTACTGCCTCCACCTCCACGAGTGGCACCACGACTTATGGTGATCACCACTGGTTGTGAAGGCCCTCGTGGTCATGGGGCAGTGCCATGGCAAGGCTTGGGAAACCTTTGCTCTTGCCTTGGCCCTTGCCCCTTTGCCCTTCGCCCTAACCCTTCTTCCTTGACGTTAACCCTCTCGTTTAGCTCTAGTTTAGCCTACTAGTTTCCGGGATGTTACATCGGAACCGTTTGAAGTGATGTGTGATGCAAGTGGGACTGCATTGGGTGTTTTTTTGGGACAGAAGCACAACAAGCTTTTCCATCGAATCTATTACGCAAGCAAAACATTGAATGGTGCTCAACGTAACTACACTGTTACGGAGCAAGAGTTGCTTGCTGTGGTATATGCATTTGAAAAATTCCGAGCATACTTTCTAGGCACAAAAGTGGTGGTTCACACTGATCATGCAGTAATGCGGTACTTAATGGCAAAGAAAGATGTTAAACCATGGTTGATAAGATGGGTGTTGTTACTACAAGAATTTGACTTTGACGCCAAGGATAGAAGGGGTTGTGAAAATAAAGTCACCAATCACCTATCTAGGTTGGAGGGCAAAGAGAAAGACGAGCCTGAGTTAGACATAAATGACTCTTTCCCAGACGAGCAAGTCTTCATTGCCACTCTCATGCAGACTCCTTGGTATGCCGACTTCGCTAATTATGTGGTATGTGGGCTAATGCAGGAAGACCTGAACTTCTATCAACAAAAGCGATTCTTGTTCGATGTCAAAAGATATTTTTGGGATGAACCATATCTATTCAGAGAATGTGCAGATCATATTATTCGGTGATGTATGCCGGAGGAGGAGATCAATGAGATTTCAAATGCTTGTCATGCTTCGCCAGTTGGTGGTCATCATAGGAGCGTGCGAACAATCGCCAAAATTCTCCAAAGTGGTTACTACTGGCCATCCCTCTACAAAGATGCTCATGAATTTGTCAAGAAATACATACAATGCCAAAAACAAGGGGGGGTGTCCAGAAGGCATGAGTTGCCTCTTCAACCCATTCTTGAAGTTGAGTTATTTCATGTATGGGGAATAAATTTCATGGGGCCGTTTGTGAGCTCATTCGGTAATAAGTATATCTTGTGGCTGTGGATTATGTTTCGAAATGGGTGGAAGCCATAGCACTGCCTAACAATGAAGGGAAGAGTGTCGTCCAATTCTTAAAGCGTTTACATCTTTGAAAGATTTGGCACTCCTCGGGCCATTATTAGTGATGGCGGTTAATATTTTTGCAACCGACTGTGCATCCGCATTGAGTAAATACGGGGTGAAGCATAAAGTGGCAACGCCATATCATCCCAAAATGATTGGCCAAGTTGAGTTTTTGAATCGGGAGATTAAGAGTATCTTGGCTAAGACCGTGAATGCAAATAGGACATATTGGTCTCGAAAGCTAGATGATGCTCTTTTGGCATATCGCACTGCTCACAAGACACCAATTGGCATGTCCCCATACCAGCTGGTTCTTGGGAAGTCTTGTCACCTACTGATTGAACTTGAACACAAAGCTCTATGGGGGTTAAAGGCATTAAATCTGGATTTGGTGAATGCTGCGAAAGGGAGAGTTGATCAGCTAAATGAAATAGATGAATTCAAATGTAGAGCTTATGAAAGTTCAGCTCTCTACAAGGATAAAATGAAAAAATTCCACGACTCTAAGATCCTTAAGAGTGAATTTCGAGTTGGAGACTTTGTGTTGCTGTACAATTCTCGACTGAGACTCTTTCCAGGAAAGCTCAAGTCGAAGTTGTCCGGTCCTTTTAAAGTAACACGTGTGTTCGAGAATGGGGCCATTGAAGTCGAAGGTAAGGAAGGTCCAGCCTTCAAGGTGAATGGGCAACGCTTGAAGTTATATTTTTGGGAATGCCATGAGATTTTATTGATTGAAGTGATGTATTTGAAAGATGCTTGAAGAATTTCCACGTCGTGTCACGACGTTAAATAAGGCTCTTCTTGGGAGGAAACCCAAACGATAGTGGTTTTGAAAAATATGTGCTAAATGTGCAGGTTTGGGTGATTCTGCGATGCCAGCAGCAGTTCGGTGAACCGCCGAGAGCGTTTAACGATCACGACGTTGATCGCTTTTGTGGCACCAAAAATGAGTTGAGATGCTGGAATATTTTGCGATGGATCCCGACCACTCAGTAATGCACCGATAATATTGGGCGTGCCAAATTTTGTTCGCCCTTTTGCATTATCTTACAGGGTCAGAGTCTTGGAAATTTCGGCGAGATATCACGCGCATCAGGGGATACGCCGATGCTGTTCGGCGTACCCGATCTCGATCGCCTTGCTGTCCGACTCTGAGCGGTAGTAGTCTAGTTATTTTGGAGAGTTGCATGCAGTTTGGCGGTCCGCCGAATTGTTCGGCGAACTCCGGAACCCCTCGCCAAAAGGCCACATAGTGAAGATTTCTCCTAACCCTACTCTAATTCGATTAGTGCTAGTCCCTCTAATTTTTAGTTTATTTTATTTTTCTTGTATTATGATTGTCATTTTTTTATTTTGTGTTTTTCTTGTTCCTTTATTACATTGAGGATAATATTGGTTGCTTTTGGGGGGTGGCTTGTTGTTTGTTGTTCTTTTGTAAATTTGAGTATCGGCCGTGGTTAATACCGATGACTTAGATAGTGCTTGTAATCGAAAAAAATGAATGTGCAGCTACGATGAGGCAAACAAAGGTACATAGGCAATATGTGAACTTTTAGCATCTCGTTGTGACTAGCCGGTTGTCGAATGAGTCTCTTGTGATGAGCATTACACCCTAGCTAGAAAGTGTGGAGTCTTATTTTATAATTGTATCAATGCCTTCTGTGATGAGGTCTCTTTGAACATTGTGCATGATGACACCTAGAATTTTCCCTGTTGGTCCGATTGATTGAGTGAGGCAAGCGATAGACATGATCTTAGGCAATTTTTTTGAAGAGTGAGTCTATTTGACATTATACCTCGTTTGTGGCCATCCTTGTGAGATGTGGGAATCTTGTTTTGGCACCCATTGAGCCTTACCCTTTTCTTGGAAGAAACATGAGCAAATGTGACCTCTGTTTATCCCCTCACCCATAACTTTCATGAAGTATGGCTTGTTTGAATAGCCAACTTAGGCCAAAAGCCTAAGTTAGGGGTTTGGTGAAAGAGAAGGGAAGTCAAGAAGTCAGAAAAAAATTCCCCCTTGCTTTCGCATTGTTTTGAAAAAGATGGAAGCCCTCCATGTAAAAAGTAAATTTAAAAAAAAAAGAAAAAAAGGAAAGGAAATGAAAGAAAAGAAAAGAAAAGAAAAGAAAATTATTGAAAAAGAGAAAGAGTTGTGAAATAAAGTCTGTGAAAAGAAGGAAGAATAATGGAGTATTCGGTGATTCATGATGAGTTGAATAATAGGGTGGATTACGATCATGATTGGAATGAGGAAGAAAAGGAGAAAATTATTTTAAAGCCATACTTCATCAAGGTAGAAGCCACTAAGCCTAAATTGCCATACCTTTGCACTCAGCCTCATTACAAGCCTTAAAAAGACTTTTTGATCTTGAGTGAGCTGAAACGAATGTTGATTGGAAAATTAGGGCAAGCCTATGGGTGGAGTCGTGCATGTGTTCATCTTTGTGAGTATGAGAGTTGTATGTGATTCCGGAGCCTTATGTTGTTGAAAAATTTTGTGTGAATATGGAATCATCTTTGTTGCAAGGGCATTTGCATACCTTTGTTGAGCTTTAACTTGCATTTAAAGCAAGCATTGTGAGCTTGAGCACTCTTCATGATGGTGAGTCACAATTTGAAACTTTGAGTGCACAATTGACCACTGTATGAGTAATTTAAACCTTGTTGTGTGCATTCATGTTGAGTTTTATGCAGCACTATTTGTAGACATCCTTATTGAACTGTTGATCTTGAGTTTTACTTGAGGACAAGCAAAAGTTGAAGTTCAGGGTGTTGATGAGTCCGAGATTCGACTCATTTGATCTTTGTTTTGATAGTGTTAGTGTCCTCAAATGATTAATTTATGCTCTAAACTGATGTTAAAGTGTTGATTTGCTGCATTAAAGGCTAAGGAGCAAGGCAAGGACACTACCTGACAAAAAGGAACTAACAAGACAAAAGAAGTGGAGAAGAGCGATCATGGAGACCGCCAAGACCACTCGGCGGTTCACCGAGTGGCTCTTTTGCCCGCCCAATTTTAAAGTACACCACGTCTCAGACAAGATAAATTTGGGCGAACTGTGTTCCATATTGGCGAATCGCCGAATGGATCGGTGAAGAGAGGTTGTACCACCGAAAGTACAGAATGAGCTGTGAAGATGCAAGCAAATTTTCTATCCAAAGGAACAAAGGGCGCATCGCGGAGGTGATTGGTGATCCCGATATAGACCGCCTAAAGTTACAGTGCATATTGGATGAAAACATGAAGCATGAAGGCGATGGATAAGGGCGATTGGCGATACGCCGATCGATCGGCGACGCCCGACCTTCCTCGCCGATTTACCCCAATAGGTCAAATCTTGGATCAGTATAAATTGATATTTTGAAGAGAGAGAAATTGTGAAAGTCATACCCAGAACGAAAAAGCACTGTTCTTGCTCAGTTTTCAATCTTGCAAATAGATTTTAGAAGTGGGTTTGTACTTAAAGCAAAGTTTACTCATTTTGAAGTTTTAGAAATCAATACCCAGCTATGGAGCATGTAGTAGGTATTGAATTTTGGCTTTTTATAATGACTAGCTAAAACCCCATTCTTGGGGGTTTGACTATGTAATTAATTGCTTAATTTAGCTAATGGGTGTTAGAAATTATTGCTTGTCTGCTAATTCTAAGTGGGTCTGATTTATTGCTGCTGTTATTTCGCTGTAGTGATTGTTTATTTCACTATTTTTTGTGTTTTATGCTTGCTCGAGAGAGAAGTTTAAGACCAAGGCTATAAATTAACACTCATAGTGATTGGGTTTTTGTGGGTTCAGCTCGAGAGAGTGAATCCTAAGTCTCGTTCTACCAATCTAGATTGAAAGAGGAGATGGAGTGAGGTTGTGGGCTGTTTCTCATGTTAGTCTATTGAGGTTTGAAAGAACTCAATTGAAACGTGGTAGTTGTTTGAGAGAAAGCTACCTCAACTAGAGTCTATTCTACTCACGAGGATTTAGTAGCACTTAGTAATTAGCTAGAACCCATTTAGCATAATTGGCAGTTGATTGGTCAATCCCCCAAGTACCTCTAAATCATTTAATTACCCCTGTTATTTGTTATTACTGAGATTGCTACTTATTCTCAAAAATCCCCCTTTGACATTTTGTGTCACCCTTGTGACTTATTTTAGTGATTCCGATAATTTCTATTCCTACAACTAATCAAGTCACATTTACTACTTCGTAACTGAATTCAAGCACATACTACTCCCTCTAGGTTCGACTCCAACTCTTCGTTGGGTTTTTACTAATTAACGATCATTTACACCTAGAATCGGATGAGCTGCACTTGAAACGTGAATCACCCAACTGCCCCTAAACTTAACTGCCAGTCCATCATTTACGGCCACGACCGACGGACCGTGGATAGGTTGACGGTCCGTCCTGCACGACCGTCGTTCGTGGTCAGAAACTTGATTTTGGGCCACTGACCCATGAGCCCTCAACAATGGATCGTGGCTGACTGACGGTCCGTTGGTCAGGACGTGGTTTCATGGCTTCTGCAAAACTTTTGGGTGCCTAGTCCACAAACCACACCCACGGTCTGTGGTCCTATCCACGGGCTGTGGTTGGCCCTCGTGGTTGGCACCTGAAAGTTCCTAAAAACTAATATGTTTCCATTTTTTCGAATCCGGGGTGTTAAATCGTACCAATTGTCTTTTACCCTCTTCTATATGGGCAACACTACCCATTGATAGTCGGCTAAGAGCATCTGCCACCACATTTGCCTTACCGGGGTGATAGAGAACACTCATATCATAATCCTTCGGTAACTCAAGCCACCTCCTTTGGCAAAGATTAAGTTTTTTCTGATTAAACACATATTGCAAACTCTTGTGGTCAGTGAAAAAACCTACATGAACACCATACAAATAGTGTCTCCAAATATTTAAGGAAAAAACCACCGCCGCTAATTCAAGATCATGGGTAGGATAATTCTTTTCATTAATCTTAAGTTTCCTTGACGCATAGGCAATAACCTTCCCATTTCGTATAAGCACATATCCTAACCCAATTCTTGAGGCATCATAATAAACAACAAAACCATCTGTCCCTTCCGGTAAAGTCAATACAGGAGCGGAAGTAAGTCTGTCATTTAATTCCTGAAAACTCTTCTCACATGCTTTGGACCACATGAACTTGGCCTTCTTTTGAGTCAAAGCTGTCAATGGAGAGGCTATCGAAGAAAATCCCTCAACAAACCTTCTGTAATAACCAGCCAAACCCAAAAAAGTTCTAATGTCTGAAGGATATAGAGGTCTAGGCCAACTTTTGACCGCATTCGTCTTCTTAGAATTTACCTCAATACCCTTACTTGAAACGATGTGGCCAAGAAAAAGCTACAGACCTTAGCCAAAACTCACATTTGCTAAACTTCCCAAAGAGTTGTTGGTCCTTGAGAATTGGCAACACAATACTCAAATGATTGGTATGATCACCCTCACTTCTCGAATAAATCAATATCATCAATGAACACAATTACGAACATAGCAAGGTATTGTCTAAACACCTTATTCATCAAATCCATAAATGCCGCTGGAGCATTAGTCAAACCAAATTACATCACCAAAAACTTATAATGACCATACCAGGTTCTAAAAGTCGTTCTCGGAATATCATCCCCCTTCACCCTTAATTGGTGATAACCCGACCAAAGGTCAATCTTGGAAAAGTAACTCGCTCCTTGAAGTTTGTCAAATAAATCATCTATTCTTGGAAGAGGATACTTATTCTTTATGGTTACCTGATTCAATTGCTGATAGTCAATACAATACGAAGTTAACCATCTTTCTTCTTAACAAAAAAAAAAACTGGAGCACCCCATGGAGAGATACACGGTCGGATGAAACCCTTATCCTCTTAATCTTTAAATTGCTCTTTTAATTCCTTAAGTTCTAACGGAACCATTTGTTAAGGAGGAATAGAAATAGGCTGCATATCTGGGAGAAGGTAAATACCAAAGTTTATTTCCCTTTCTGGAGGAATATCGGGTAGATCATCTGGGAATACTTCTAGAAAATCATTAACAACGGTGACCGACTCAAGAGTAGGGGTTTTGAAATCTATATCCCTCACCCTAACTAGATGGTACATGCAATCCTAGAAATAATCCTCCTAGTTTTAAGACAAGAGATAAACTGACTCTTAGGCAAAGAATTCCCCCCCTTCAACTCTAGGATAGGCTAATTCGGGAACTGAAACTTGACTACACGAGTTCTACAATCGATAGAAGAATAATAAGAGTGCAGCCAATCCATACCAAGGATAACATCAAAATCTATCATATCATGCTCTACCAAATCTACAAGAGTAACTATATGGGACAAGGAGATGGGACACTCTCTATAGACCCTCTTAACCACAATAGAATCACCAACAGGAGTAGAGACATAAAAGGATCTAACAACACATCAAGAAGCACATCAAACCTCATAGCCACATATGGGTTCATAAAAGACAAGGTAGCACCGGGATCAAGTAAAGCATAAAAATCAAGTTGAAAGACTTTCAACATACCAGTAACCACATTGGGAGAACCCTATTGTTCACCTAGTCTGAAGTGCTTAGAACCTATTTTGCTTGGGAGCATTAGAACCCGAACCACTTGGCCCGGATGAAGGATAGGGTTGAGCCCTACGATGATTATCTCCCTCATTCTTAGGAACTGAAGGGCAATCCTGTATCATGTGGTCCATCATACTACAACCAAAAGAACCATTGTAACCCGCTAGACATTTACCTTCATGCTTTCTTCCACACTTCGCACAATTTGGCAATGAAGACCCATTACTACCTCCTTGAGGCTTAGGGTTAGATACCATATCTTTGTTGAACTTAGGAGCATTGGAGGAACCTTGCCCGGAAAACCTTTGTCAAAACCTAGGATGACCATGTCCATCAGACTTGCATGAGAGAAGTTACCATCACCGATCTTAGCTCTCTTTGACTGCCTAGACCTCTCCTTAAGTTTCTTCTCTTCAATTTATTGGGCATGAACCATGAGACAAGAAATATCCATGTCATGTCAAGCATAGCTGTACGATACTCTTTCACCACCATTTCATACACACCCAAAATGAACATGCTCATCCTTGCCCTAGAGTCGGCAACTATAGAAGGAGCATATCTTGTTAACTGTGTGAACCTCAAAACATATTCTTTCACACTCATGTTCCCTTGTCGGAGATTGATAAACTCAAGCACTTTTTCCTTCCTTATCTCAAGATGAAAAAACCTATAAAGGAAAGGAGACTTGAACCTTTCCCACTCTTGGCGACCCGCATCTACCGGTCTTGCTTCCTAAAAAAAATGGCGGGCTATACCACAATGGTAACAGAGCTACCAATGTGTTTTACTCCCGCACGAATCGCACGTGTTAAGACGTTTACCCGAAGGGCGTCAACAGGTGGCTGAGCTAGAACTCCGGCAAGAGACGTTGACCCGCGGGGCGTCTTC
>JAJONR010008638.1:0-13906 GCA_029582245.1 Solanum etuberosum | reverse complement strand
CTGATTTGGTGGTAGGAATAAAATATATTTGAAATTTTAAAAATAAGAAAATTTAAAAATTCTAATTCCATACCAAACACACCCTAAGAGTACCGAGTATAAATATAATAACATAACAAGTAAGAATAAGGGCAAGAATAAAAGGAAGATTGTTAATCCCTTTGTATATTTAAAGCTTAATAATGGTGTAGTTTTACAAGTGTATATGAGATGTATTTCCCTTTTACGAAAGGAGTTATTTACGGTTTTTAATATAATATGAAAAAAACTATATACTTAATTGAAAAAACGGTTTAATAGTATAAAGTGCTACTACTAGCTCTAGTGCTAAGCTTGAAAATGAGTATGGTCGGATCAAGAATTGTTGGTAGTGCAGTCCAATTGTGAAATAAATCATGATCACAGAAAATATCATGTGATAATGATACTATAATCATGGAGTAGATCTTATAATATCGAAATAATATTGATCCAACACATATTGTGAATAGTGATTTGAGAATATTCTAGGACTATGATTAAAAACACTATCTTAGGTACAATTCTGATCGAGCCAATGTTTTTACATATTGAATTTCAATTAATCCAATTGCTAAGCTCGAATGTACACGAGTTACCCTCTATTTTTATTTGTTTTAAAATAAAGAATTCAATTTTTTTGTTATTTACTTGTTCACTTTTACTTATTTATTAATAAAAGTAATAAATATATATAATTTACTAGACTATAAGAATATTGTTATGAAACTATAGAATAAGAAGAAGAAAGTAGAGAGAAGAGAAGACTTATTATTTATCTCGAGGGATGATTTTACAATGAAGAGGACCCCTCTATTTATAGGGGAAAATTGACTTGGTCCCAAAGTTAGGGTTCCTAAATATTCTCTAACAGATAGACATTCAATATATATTTATAACACTCCCCCTGAATGTCTAATTCATAAATGATGTGCCTCGTTAAAAACCTTACTAAAAAAAAGCTTTTAAATAAGAAAAACTCTAGTGAAGGAAAAGAGTACACGTGTCTATTAATACGCATCTAGGCTGCCTCATTAAAAACCTTACAAGGAAAATCCAGTGGGACAAAACCTCGTAAGGGAAAAAGAGTACAACGCGTATTAACTCCTCCTAATGAGAACATCAATCCATAGACTTGAATCTTCATATTTCAAGCTTGTGCACCATCTTCTTGAAAGTTGCAGTTGGTAGAGACTTGGTGAATAAGTCAGCCACATTGTCACTTGAACGAATTTGTTGCACATTTATATCACCTTTCTTTTGGAGTTCATGTGTATAGAAAAGCTTTGGTGAAATGTGTTTTGTTCTATCTCCTTTTATGAATCCTCCCTTAAGTTGTGCTATGCATGCTGCATTATTTTCATATAAAGTGGTGGGTATTTTATCACACTTCAAACCATATTTTTCTCGAATGAGATGTATCATAGACCTTAACCACACACATTCTCTACTTGCTTCATGAATAACTATTATCTCAGCATGATTTGATGAAGTGCCTACGATAGACTGCTTTGTAGATCTCCAAGATATGACAGTCCCCCCCCCCACATAAAAACACATAGCCTGTTTGGGATCGAGCTTTGTGTGGACCATATAAATATCCTGCATCAGCATAACCAACAAGATTGGGACTACAATTGTTAGAATAAAATAAGCCCATATCAGTTGTCCCTTTAAGATATCGCAATATGTGTTTGATCCCATTCCAATGTCTCCTAGTAGGAGAAGAACTATACCTTGCTAACAAATTAACAGCAAAAGCTATATCAGGCCTTGTAGTATTAGCAAGATACATTAGTGCACCAATTGCATTAAGACATGGTACTTCAGAACCAAGGATTTCTTCATCCTTTTCTTGAGGTCGGAATGGATCCTTATTCACATCAAGTGAACGAACAACCATCGGAGTACTTAATGGATGCGCTTCATCCATACAAAGTCTTTTCAACACTTTTTTCTGTGTAGGCAAATTGATGAACAAAAATACCATTTGTCAAATGTTCAATTGACAAATCAAGACATAATTTTGTCCTTCCAAGATCTTTCATCTCAAATTCGTTCTTTAAATAATCAATTGCCTTTTGAAGCTCTATTGGAGTTCCAATAAGATTTATGTCATCAACATAAATAGCAAGTAACACAAATTTCGATGTTATTTTCTTTATAAAGACACATGGACAAATCGCATCATTTGTATAACCTTCCTTAAATAAATACTCATTAAGACGGTTATACCACATGCGTCCAGATTTCTTCAAACCATACAATGATCTTTGCAATTTAATTGAATACATTTCCCGAAATTTTGAATTACATGATTTAGGCATCGTAAATCCTTCAGGAATTTTCATGTATATCTCATTATCAAGTGATCCATAAAGATAGGTTGTAACCACATCCATCAAATGCATTTCAAGTCTCTCATGAACTATGAAACTAATGAGATAACACAATGTTATTGCATCCATAACGGGTGAGTATGTCTCTTCATAATCGACACCAGGCCTTTGTGAAAATCCATGTGCCACAAGGCGTGCTTTATACCTTTGTATTTCATTTTTCTCATTTCTTTTTCGCACAAAAGTAGAGAGAAGAGAAGAGAAGAGAAGAGCACCCCTCTATTTATAGGGAAAAATTGACTTGGTCCCAAAGTTAGGGTTCCTAAATATTCTCTAACGGATAGACATTCAATATATATTTATAATTGTTAGAAATCCATTGCATTGTGTGGATTATCCATTAGATTTATTCAAGAATTAATTAAATTCATGTATGGGTGCTTTCAAGGTGATAAGAACCTTAAGGGATAACTAGCTATCTACTAGTTTGGTGACCTCTGGGAGTGATATCTCAACACTATAAATAGAGATATCACTCACGATTTGGAATAGATACTTGAATAGAAGAAACGTCCTCTTCTTCATCTCCATATTTTGTCTTCTTCTCTATATAATTATATTATTTTGAGCTTACTTTTATAACACGTTATCAGCATGAATATGCTCTAAAAATTGTAGTACTTCGCAAGAGAATTGTAGCTGAAACACTTGTGAGCAGGAACAAAAAAGAATTGAAGAATACAGAAGTAAATTTTCATGTTGATTTTCTGTTAATTATGAGGAACTTATTAATAATTACTAGAGACTCGTGACAGAGTTCTATTGGTTTTGACTTATATTATATTGATTGAAGGGTAAGACGATGGATTCAAGTCCCATCGCACTAAAAGGGTAAGACATCAGGTTAAAGTTCGGATGCACATAATGAAAAAAATGTTTGAGGATAAGACGGTACATTCAAGTTCTATCGCACCAAGAGGGTAAGACATCAATTTGAGTTTTGATGCACCATGATGATAAGGTATTGCGTTCGAGTCTCATAGAATTATGACCTAACGCGTATATGGATAAGACATTGAGTTTGAGTCTCAATGCACCATAGTGATGATAAAATGATGACTAAGGCAAAAATAATATATTTTTTATGAAAAGTCTTGAAATTCATCCCATTGAATTTGCTCCATTCCTTGAAAAGAATGTGGAAGCAATGTATGATAACTTTGAAATCCGTTAGTTGATTTGCTCCATTCTATCATATGAATGTGGTAGCAATGAATATAAAGTCTGAAATATGACAAGTGATTGAATGTATGAATAAGGGCGTGAAGAGACAAATTATAATAGTCATCATTGTGGTAATTATAAAAGGAAGAATAATATGAGTTCTTCAAATAGTCCTTCAAACTATGAAAATAATTTTATCTTCAAAATGGCATGAAAATTCATTGAACATGCGGTTATCGTGCGACCTAATTTGATAAGTTTATAAATCCTCTGTCAAAAGAAAGAATGTAAAGTGATGGTGCTCTTTATCTTTCAAAGTGATGTTGAGATGGGTCATGTAAATATGTCAAATATAAAGGTATGACATATTTAAATGGTTATGGTCAACTCATGAAGAGATTGTGACTTGTAATAAACATCGTGAATGTTTGCCCATTTTTGAAAGTGAATATGGCAAAATATGAAGAAAAAAAATATGAATTAGAACATATTCATGTATGGTTGAAAATATGCCACAACTCTCCTCTACGGGAGGTTTGACAGAAATAAATAAATTTTATTTGGAAGAAATGGTCAATGGTCGTGTACGTTTATACGTCATAAACATTATGGTGTGTTTATTGTTAACTACCGAAAGGGAAAAAGAAAAAAAAATTATTTCCTATAAAGGTTGTGGCCATGACTAAAATAATGTTATTGTGTGACAATACAAATTTGTCATTGATTGTGTACCTATGGTACGACAAAAGTAAAGCAAGAAACATGTCTTGCTTGTAATAATTTTGACCATAACAATAATAATATAATTTTCTCCTTGAAGGAGATGCTCACCATACAGATGGTGTCATGGAATATGTGATCGTACACAAAATTAATTACAAGCTCTAACGAGTTGTGTTATTATCAGAGGAATAATATTGGGGTTGTAGTAAGTCTCAAAAGAAACTTTTTAAGTTTCGGATGAATTGAAAAGAAATATTGCGACTATAAATTATGAAAAGATTTAATATCTTCAGATTACTACAACCGAAGAGGGTTATAAATATTTATGTAAAAGGTTACCCATTTTTTTCCCTCTTGTTTGTTGCACACAAATATGGGCATGCTGATGAAACCACATGCAAAAGTAAATTATAAGTGTACTGGAATAAAAATGAGTTGACATGATCGGTTGGTCATTCCGATTAAAATATGATGCAAAGATAATTGAGAATTCACATAGTTATATTCTTCAAGAATTCTCTGGTGTTATTTATTCTCATAATAAAATTATCACTGTGCCAGCTAAGGTTGAGATTGTACTCCCTGAGATTTTTGAAACATATAGAAAGGTGAATATGGGCCCATTCACCTGCCATGTGGATCATTTGCAACTATATGATAGATGCATCTATGCGATGGTCACATGTGCTTCGTTGTCAACTTACAAATTGATGTTTGTAAGATTGTTTGCTCGAATTGTTAAGGTAAGAGCACAATTCAAAACTATGAAATTATACTGATAATGTTGGTTGGTTTAGCAGAAATTGTATGCTTACAATTATAGCTAAACTGTTAGTTATGGGAACAAATCTCCCAATTTTTTTTTGGTATGAGATGAATTTATTTAACATGTAGCAACACTTGTATGCATCAAGCCAACAAAGGTCTCCTATCAAAATTGGTTCAAGGTCAGGAACGAAATGATTTTCATCTAACACGTTGAATGTGCAGTTATGATTTATTTGCTCCACCACGCACAAAGATGAATTTCCAAATGATGTTGGGATGAATGATATATTTTCTAACATTAGGGGGAGATATGATTGATAGCTGAAAATTATATGTGAAGTGAATTATGAATTATCTAGATCCTCGTTAAAAATAATAATAATAGTGTGAACTTGAAGTTCAATGGATAATTCTTTTGCATAATATTGCAAATCTATTGTCAGATGAATTTACTGATCATATGCTATAATTCAGCTGCAAATGCTCCAATGACTCCTTGAAGGACAAAGTGCATGATACGCCTGAAGCGTAATAGACCAATCGGTTCCAAATGTAAAATTTATTGAAGAAGGAGAGGAGCAAATGATCAATATGGTCATGATAATCAGACAAGTGCTATAAAAGATCACCACGACATAACACTTCATAAAACCTTGGAAAAGGTTCAGGTACCTGAAAATGATGAAAAATGAAGAGATCTCGATAAGTTATGTCATATTGGAATCGATATAAAATAACCATCGACGGTATCTTTGATATGAAGTAGCGCTTCATGATATAGATTGTGACGAGGATCTTGAATTCAAATCTATCAAATAATTTGGACAGATAAATGATTGGCCAAATAAAATGCATAATTCAAGTATATTTTGTTTCACTTAGAAAGTGACGTTTGGACTGATAGTCCATAAATCAAGATATAATGTAAGTGGGGTACAAATAAATTATTATGCGATAGTATAATCGTAAGATATCAAGTACAGCTTGTGTCTTTGGGCATAAAAGTTTTTCGCAAAAATCCTGACATTATTGGAGATGTTTTTCTCCTATGGTGGATGCAATGAGGTTTTGTTTTGATCTGGCAACATATGAAAAACTTGAATACATATAATGAATAATTGTCATGTCTAGCTAGACAATGAAGGTTATATAAAAATCCTTGAAGCATTCAAGGTGCCTGAAGCATATAAAAGTTTGAAAGAAACTTTTTCAATAAAGCTTCAAGAATCCTTATATGGATTGAAATAATCTAGAAAAAAAAGGTATAAAAAAAAGACCATAATTATCCTTGCATTTTTATGAAAGAGGTCAGGACCTGAATTTGTTATAATAGTTCTGTATGTTGATGATTTGAACATTATTAGCACTCTTAAAGAGCTTTCAAAAGCTGTTGAGTGTTTGAAAAAAAAATCAAAAATGAAAAGATCTTGGTAAGACAAATTTTTGTCTTGACCTACAGATTGAGAATTTAACAAATGAAATATTTGTCCATCAATCAATATACATAGAAAAGTTTTGATACAATTTTACATGAATAAATCCCATTCATTGAGTACCCCGATGATTGTGGGATCGCTTGACATAAATAAAGATCAATTTCGATCTCAAGAGAAGGATGAAGAACTTCTTAGTGATGAAACTCCATATATAAGTCAATTGGAGGCACTAATGAACCTTGTTATATACCATCAAATATTTTGTAGTGAGTTCCCCGACGAGAAGGCGTTGAAATGACATCAAAGACATTTATTTGAAGTTATTCTATAAGATAATCATATGCAAATGAAAGTGTCCACAAGATGATTGTTGCTATGAAAAAGTTGAATAAGCAATTTACTTGCAATAACAAGGTTACAAATAGAGTGATTTTCAAGAATGTATTCCGCTAAGCTCAAAGCCTCGTCATATCCATGATACCTGAAAATGATATATCAGGATGAGTTCAATGATGCAACATCTTTATGAATGTGATCACAAAGACACTGTCGATATTTGAGAAGTTGGTATATAAGATTGGATGACATCATCACAAGAAATTAAGTGATGTTTTAATCAGGGGAGTATAATATGCGTTGCACTCTTTTTTCCTTGACCGAAGTTTTGTCCCACTGGATTTTTCTGGCAAGGTTTTTAATGAGGCAACAAATAATGCGTATCAAAAGATATGTGTACTATTTTTCCTTCACTAGATTTTTTCCCACAGATTTTTCCTAGTAAGGTTTTAACGAGTCACATAATCTATGGACATCCAAGGGGAGTGTTATAAATCCATTGCATTGTGTGGATTATCCATTAGATTTATTTAAGAATTAATTGGATTCATGTATGGGTGCTTCCGAGGTGATAAAAACCTTGAGGGATAACTATGTATCTACTAGTTTGGTGACCTTTGGAAGTGATATCTCATCACTGTAAATAGAAATATCACTCACCATTTGGAATAAATACTTGAATAGAAAAAACGTCCTCTTCTTCATCTCCATATTTTGTCTTCTTCTCTATATAATTATATTGTTTTGAGCTTACTTATATAACAATAACAATATTTTATGATTAATTTAAACTATTTTTAATATATAATCTCCTTTTTCGTTTCTATATTGTCCCGTGTGTTCTCCCGCCAAAACTATCGTGAACCTTTTTTCCCCTCTCGGAGAGCTTTGTACGGTCCAATCGCCACCGCCATGACCGGAGAAATGGCGGTGAACGGGAAGATTCAACAGAAATTGACGACGCCTATCGGTCTCGGTAAAGCACTGTCGATTTATTTCCCCGGTATCGATTTCCATGTCGGTGACCCACGATTCGGACTCGCCTCTGAGCTTGTTCGCTTCTTCTCTGCTCCTTCCGGCGAACAATTCGTTTCTCAGGTTAACTCTCGAAGACACGCTATGATTACTTACTTTGGAGAGTCGAGTGATTTATGGTCGAAAACACATCTAAAAGTATCTTGTGTAAGTTTCCTATATGAAATATCACCATGTTCAGGTAGGAAAAAACAACAATTGATAGTTAAGATGTGTTTTGATAAATAGTTGGTTATAATTGGCATAGTGAACTCAAACACCAGGAATGAAACTCAAAAAAGATCTGGATACGTGTTTTTGAGTTGTTTTGTTCATTGTGAAATGGCTGGCTGAATTTACCAGGAAATTAAGATGATTTGACTGTTGTACTCCATACACCGAGTATTTACTTTTTGTGTAGTGTTTTTGAGTTGTTTTGTTTCAAACAATTGTGAACTGTTTTCTGCATTTGATGTTTTCATATGGTGAACTTGGACGATTGGAGTCTGTATCTGTTACTGTGAATAAAGGCGAAGTTCATACTAGTAGCAAAGGAAATTGCTGATTTGCTGATTTTTTCCATGTAATATTTCTTCTTCTAAACTTTTTTAGTTGCCGGATAACCATTACTAATAGTAACTGAAAATGAAGGTCAAAGACTGATGTTGAATTATTAAGTATGCTTTTGGCCATAATTTTCACTTTATTTGGAATTGATGGAGTTGGAGTTGAAAATGGAATTGTGCTTGGTTATACGTTTTGCAAAGAATATTGGAATAATGTTCATACTTGAACTTAAATACAACTTCAAAAGTGAAAATTGAGTTGTTATAAGTTGTTTGCCAAATTCAAAATACACCAAACAACAGTTTTCAAATAAAGTGAATAATTTTTATGGAGAGATGGGTCCTAAGTCTAGGTGAACAGAGATGGATCCACTTTTTTTAATTTATGGGTTCCTACAACAATCTCAAATTAATTACAATAATAACTGGATTCACAGTCATAGTACTTATAGATATTTAGTAGATTTCTTAATGCTTATTCAAGGTCTAGGCAAAAACTATTGGTTCTTGTGAACCCTTCCATTGTACTCCAAAACCACCATTGTAGGTGAAGGATGATGATGCCACATATTGCTTGTCATGTACTTTCAAAGTCCAAAAAGTTTGTGAACAGAAGGACTCTTTTGCTATTTCAGAAAGTTGGTCTACCTCTGATCTCTTGTTTCTACTTGTGCTAATCTCTTATTTCTTCTTGTGGAGGGTTTTCTTATACTGTTTGATGTTTCTTGTCTGGAGTATTCGAATGGAGAACGTTATCCACTGGAGTCTATATCTGACAATTATGGCATAGTGCAGTACTAATAGTAAATGAAAATGGCTGATTTGCTGATATTATTGTAATATTTTAGTGTACAAGCATGTTTCAATTGCTGGAAAATTATGATTTTAGAATTGTAAGTTACAGATAAAAGAATGATACTGAATTATTAATCTAGGTGAAGGAGGTTGATGGCACGTTCTTATTGCCACTGGACTTTCAGCAATTCCGAAAACTTTGTGAGCTCCAAGAATTTTATACAATTTTAGAGAGTAAATCTAAAGATGCTCTATTGTGTATGAGTGCTGCATTACACAAGGTAGTACATTTACAGTTATGAAATTCAATTTTTCCACATATTTATATTATTTTATCTTAATTGTATCGTTTTGTCCCTGCTGCTTGCAGGTTTACTTTATGAAATTGGGGGATGAAAGTTTTGATGATTTTGTGAAGATAAATATACGTCTCCACAACTATCCTCAATCAATGATTGCATTGAAGAACCTAAAAGCTGCTTATATTGGTAAAAATGATATTCAACTTTACATTTGCTCTTTATCGATCAATTAGTTTAATGCTGCTTAGATTCTTAATATGCTATTTTCACATGATAGATAGGCTTGTCTCTGTACGCGGTACAGTGGTAAAGGTCAGCACAGTCAAGCCTCTGGTGATGCAAATGTGTTTTGCATGTACTAAGTGCGGAACCAGTATTACTCGTGACTTTCCAGATGGAAAATTTTCACCTCCACCAGTATGTGAATTGCATGGTTGTAAATGTAGGACTTTTAATCCCATAAGGTCTACAGCTCGAATTATAGACTTTCAGAAAATAAGGTAAATTCCTCTTCCTTTGATGTCTGTACTCCAACATCTTTTTATATCATACTTTTTGGGTAAAATGATGTTACTTAATATTTCATTTCTATTATTCTATTCTTCTTCTCAACTCTCTGGTTTATTGTTCATTTCTTATCTTACAAATTATCTATGTTCTCCTAGAATTCAGGAGCTGCTGAAATCTGAACATCATGAAGAGGGACGGGTACCTCGAACTGTTGAATGTGAACTAACTGAAGATCTTGTTGATGCATGCATCCCTGGGGATATTGTGACTGTCACTGGTATTATTAGGGTGATTAACAATTACATGGATATTGGAGGAGGTAAATGATTATATAGAGGACGCGACATAGATGTGTTTGGATAGCATGAATGTCTTTCCTCCACCTATAAAAAACAAATTAAGATACTTATCCTGTTTCTTGTGAGCCTATTAATATTTTGAACAAACAATCTAAATGTTTTTCTCTAACAATAGTTTCATACTTATGAGTGTAGATTGCAGCATCTTACGAGAATTTTTTTTCGATCCTCCTAATTTTTTCCTTCCATTCCATCTCTTGCCCGAGATGAGTATACATAGATATGCTATATATGTCACGCGTGTGTGCGTATATGTAGAAAGAAGTGAGTACATCCCTGATATAGATCTTGAGAAATGAAAGCAGACTTCGTTTAAGAGCCATAAATTTAAGTTTTTTTCTGTCTTAGCGCAGCGAAAAGTGCGTTATGCCTGATTCTCTCCATTAAATTAGATTATATATCTGAATACCAAATATAGCCTTCTTTTATCAAACTGTAACATATGGTTCCCCGTTTAAATTAAGTATATAAGGGAGAAATTTAGGAGAAAGTTGATGAAGTGTGCTGACCGTTGTTTTTCATGCATGGGTCCTTAACTTCATTTAAAAATATATAATTTTGAGTCACGTACTTCAGACTAAAGCTCCTGACTGATATGAAATAAGCATCATATCCACTTATAGGCCTTAAAGCTGATGTAGACTAGTAATATCATCAACGACAGTGAATCTTGTAGCTTATTCTTACTATTGTTTGAAGTCTTAAACATTTTAACAGTTTTGAGTCAAGTCTAAAGGCAGTATCTTCTTATTTGTTCTTATCTTTTATTTTGGATATATGTTATTAAGTACCACTGCTTTCTGCACAGAGCGGTGAGCAACAAATGATAATGGGTTGTCTGAAATTTCTAATAATGCATTAAGCTAAGTTGCTCAGACTCGGGTGCGGGTGTACGATACGGGTGCGGATCTAAAGGTCGGATCCTTCATGATCTAATTTTTAAGATTCGGGAATATGGATCCATGTATGGATACGGGTGCAGGGATTCGCCTAAAAATAATTAAAATATCTAAAAATAGAGTTATAAAACCTAAATTATGAGATATTATGTGGAGAACTTGAGGAGAATCTTGGAAGGAGATCAAAAGAAAAGGAGTGACATAGAAATTTCTATATAAAAAGTATTCCATTTCCTTCAATTTCACCTTAGCTTTTGTATTAATTACAGAAATCATTAAAATTGTCCAGTCTTTCCCCATCGATTTTGGTCAAAGTACCCAAAATAGGTTGACCAAATTGGACACGGATCCCACACCCACACCCATGTCGTGTCGACACGGGTGCGGCACCAAAAGTGAAGAGTCCGAGCAACCTAGGCATTAAGTATGGATGCTTCTTCTCTGTGTTTGCTCCAAGTCTTGGATGGATGACATCTAGACCTTTTAAGCTAATGTTGATCCAGTAACCATACAGAGTCTCCAGCTATCTTTTTTGTTAAATGAGCTATTATTTAGGAAAAGAAGGTTTAATGTCATAATATACTTGTCCATTAAGAATACATATTAAGAGGATCAAGTAACTTATGAGTCCTCCATGATTTGGTTGCTTATAACACAATGGAACTTTTGTTCATTCAAAATGATATATTGATAGAGTGCCTTGTAATAAATTGATATCCGAATTAGTTATGTTTTGGTACCCTACTTTGAGTCAGAAATCACAGCTATTTAGCCTTTGCCTGAATTGATTTCTGGGAGAGAAAAGTCATTATACCAATCTTTCTGCTGCACTCGGGAAAAATATAGGCCAGTGACATTGATACAAGTTAGCAAAAGGAGAACTAATCGATAACTAATCTCTGATGTGGCAAATTCTGTTAACAAGTCCAGAAGTTAGTTAGAACAGTTAGCTCTGTTAGATGGTTAAATTATGTTATTACTGTAGCTTTGGTTTTAACTGTTTTAGCAATCTCTAGAAGCCTATAAAGGGATTGTATTAGATCATTGACATTCATTGATTGATTGATAATAAGATTGTTTTCTTCTCTCTATATTCTTCTCTTTAGCTGAATTCTCGGGTTTAATCCCTGAACTAGCTGTTCATATTCCTTGAGATTACTCCTGGAATTTGTTTCTTCTCTGTAAGTGTGTCAATTGGTATCAGAGCCAACAATCCTTGGCATTGATCTGATGACGCGCAGCAAAAGTCAAGAGGAAGCAGAGGACAAATTTCACCAGATTTAGACCCAGTTACAGAAATTGATGGAAGGGATGTCTATTATGAACGATCGCAATGCACAGGCTGATAAGGAATTGCTAGAAATCAGGGAAGCAATTGGGTATTTGAATCAGAAGGGGAAAAAAAAGGATCCAGCTAGGGGATAATCTAATTTTAGTCGAGATTGTTTAGGAGAAACGCTGCAAGGAGCTCAATTCAATGATATGCAGACCGGAGAAACGCCGCAAAGAGCTCGATTCAATGATATGCATACTGCTAATGATCCTAACTACAATAGGACGTTTTTCAATCGTTACTCTAGATTAGAATTCCCTCGTTTTTCTGGTGGTGAGTTAAGGAATTGGTTGTACAAAGTTGATCAATTCTTCTCCATGGATGAAATACCTTTTGAGCAGAGGGTGAAGGTGACTTCTATCCACTTTGAAGGTGAAGCTATGGCATGGCACAGGTCCTACATTAGGTCTAGAAACTCGGTTTTAGATCCATCTTGGACCGAATCTGTGTTAGCATTGAATGAAAGGTTCGGAGAGGGTTTTGAAGATCCCATGGAAGCCCTAAAGAACTTACAACAAACCAGTAGTGTGAGGGAGTATCAGGCTGAGTTTGATAGGTTATTAACTGGACTTAATCTCTCCAATGAAAATGCCATTAGTTGTTTTTTGGGAGGTCTGAAGAGGGAGTTGAACAAGTCTATTAGAATACATGCTCCAAAAACTTTGTTGCAAGCCTATAAGGTAGCTAGGTTGCAAGAGGAGGTGTTTGAAGCTCAAGCTCAATCTTGGGGAATCAAATCTTTTCCTAAAGTCCAAGGTCCTATATTACCCACTCATGATTAAACCTCAGTATTCCCAAAGAAATTCTTATTCCAATTCCACATTCACGAAACCCCTTGAATCTGCACCTAATAGGATTAATAGATTTCCTAATAGTGGTTTTACTAAAAGGCTATCTGCAGCAGAGATGGATGAAAGGAGATCCAAAGGGTTGTGTTTCTTTTGTGATGAAAAATATGTGAAGGGGCAAAACTGCATGGGAAGGAAGCAACTGTATCGGGTAGAAGTAGTTGAGGAAGAAGAATTAAATGTTGAAGTAGAAGAGGAACATATAGAAGAGGTGTGGGAGAAGACGGATGAATTTATGGCTATATCATTACAGGCTTTTACGGGGGTCACTGGTTATCAAACCATAAGAGTAACAGGATACCATGAAAAACAACTACTGCAAGTCTTGATTGATACTAGGAGCACTCACAACTTTATAGATAAACAAATGGCTGCAAAGTTGGGTTGTCAGACTAGCTCTATTCAGGAACAATCTATAAGTGTGGCTGATGGTAGA
>JAJONR010008637.1:0-17923 GCA_029582245.1 Solanum etuberosum | reverse complement strand
TAGAAAAATGTAGAAAATATAGGTTAGTACAAAAATGTACTAAGTATGGTAGCCATGCATAAAATCATTGAAAACATGCTAAAAGGGACATTTTAGTTGAAAAGCATGCATTTACCATGTTTGAGAATCACCATGCACTTTTAGTGTAAAACACAAGTCATAAGCACATTCATCATGGAAATCATTATAGCATAACAGAACCATCTCTTCAGTAACTCTAAGTTATACTGGTGCAATGTATGAATGTTATCCCATAATACCATTCACACTAAGTACCCCTTTTAGGCCGCCATAGTAATACATCTCATGCTTGGACCTCATCATAGTTAATACTCATGGATAAGGAAACGTTCATGTTTATTTACCCATCTCAAGGAAAGTCACTCATAGCAACAATCCATATAAAGTATGCATAATTCATAAATCATCGTAGTATAAGGGAACCATACAATAACCACTCTCAAAACCTACTTGTGTGATCTATGAATGAAGTCCCATACCCCCACTCACACTAAGTAGACCTTCTTGAGGAGCCATAAGTAATAGTTCATGTTTCATGTTCTTGTTCTTGTTCATGGAGGGAATATAGCCTTAACCGAAAAATACCATGCGAGCTACATGGAATCCGGTGTCATGTCCCACACCGAAAATAGAGGTCCTACTTGCCTAAGGTAGAACTACAAGTATTAGCTTTTAGGTGGATCCACTAGGGAAAGACCTATGTGGGCATATAGTTACGGGATAGGTAGATTGTTACTAGAAACCCAACCTTTTTTATTGACGGGAGAGCTTCCATCTCATGAGATTACTATAGATGACCCGGCCTTTTGAATTGACGGGAGGGCCTCTACCTCATATTCCATATCCACTCGGTGCTAAGCATTATTTCCCAAAATATCATGTTTTGTCTTGAATTGAATTTACATGCATGAAGAAGTATGTTACCCTTCATCCAACACAACTACTAAAATAGCTCATAGATTCAATAGGTGAGAATGGACTTTCAACCTTGGAATCATCATTAATATGTGAGGAAAACTTTCACATCATGTGCATAGTGTGTTCATGAGAATAGCCTTTCAATCAACACAACAAGACTATCATAGTCATAGATACTTCATGCATAATCATGAGTAACGTTATAGGGGAGAATGACCTTTCAATCAATACAACAATTACACCATAGTCAAAGCATCCTCATCCTCATAGTAAATCTTGTAGCACATGCATAATTCTCATAATCATGTAAACTTCTCATAATTTGCCCTTCAAGGACCATGAACCACAATTAACCCATACATTTAGAATTTCTACATTCGATATGGATAATAACATGAGTCAATTGCTTCAATTAATCTAAGCATAATCTATTCACATGCTTCTATAATCAATCAACCCACATCACAAGATCTCAATTTAAAAATATGGGGAATCCATGGGTTCTTGGGTACATTTCATCATAAATCAACCATAATTCATCAATTCAATCATAATCCGACATAAATCAAACATTGAAAATGTTTTAGAAGGGAACCCATGACTTTAGAAGAAAACCCTAGGTTTTGGGATTTCTAGATTTGAAATAGAAGACTTTGAAGGGACTCTATGGGTGAAAGCTACCCATAGATGAAAACCACCATACCTTAGAATGATTCTTCAAGGAAATTGAAGGAGAAAGCCTTGAATTCGCCAAACCCTAGCTCCAATTCCACTCTTCTTATTCCTTGAGTTTTAGAGAGAGAAATATGGTGAAGATGAACTTTTGGAAAATATGAAGTAATTGGGTGTATTTTAACTAAAAAAAAACTTTAATTGGGCTTAAATGTGAAAACCCCAAAATAACTCTCACTCTAAGTGAGGTGCCAGGCACCACGACCCATCTTCACGAGCCGTCAAGGGCACCACGGCCCGTGGTCCCTTGACCAGTAGCTCCCTCAAATTGACAAGCCTCTCACATGGTGAAGGCAACCCCACGAGCCTTCCCACAGTCCGTGGTCTTCACCATGAGCCGTGAAGTGGCTCGTGAAGGGGAGCCTTTCTTGGGGCAGCCTAGTGAGCTCACTGCCTCACTAACCACTGGTGGCACCATGGCTCATGGTGGCCACCACGGGTCGTGGAGGCCCTCGTGGTCATGGTGGGCAGTGGCTAGGTGCATTTTGGCAGCCTTGGCCCCCTTGCAATGGCCCTCACCCAAGTCTCTTGGCTTTTCCCTTTAAATCTTGATGATGACCCTCACGTTTAGGTTCTAGTTTAACCTACCATTTTCCGGAGTGTTACATTATCTCCCCCTTGGGAACATTCATCCTCGAATGATGACCTAGACACCTTACGAAAATTAAGACTCAAGACTAGCAGCCCATCATGCATGCAACATCAAATAATGTACAAGTCAAAGGAGGAAACTTCAACTCCATCCCAAAAAAATCAATGTAACATAAGGAAGTAGGAACTACATCTATCAACCCAATATGCATGAAGTTCAACATTTCTCATGTTCATAGGAGGAACTACCTTCTCCATCAAAAGCATGCTCAATACAACATTATGGAGCCAATATGCCATCTCATAAAATATAAAAAAAGTATGTTCGTCTCATCATCTCATGAAATCAAATATGCAATCATCACACTAAAATGCACAACAACATGAGGAACACATAAATTATGAAAACTACCGAACATGAATTTTTCAAGAACATGTATAATATAAGGAAATCATGAAAAACACAAATAGCACACATGACTTCCAAAACACCAAACTCAAGAGGAACTACTTACCTCAAGCTTGGATAGGAGTAGAAGCAAAAAGATGAGGATAGTGGGACTTCATATCGGACTCGGCGTCTCATGTAGCACCCTCAACTAAATGATTCCTCCATAGAACCTTCACGGAAGTTATTTCCTTATTTCTCAATCTCCTAACTTGCTGATCCGAAATTTCCACCGGAATCTCTTCATATGAAAGGCTATCATCAACCCCCAACCCTTCTAAGGGAAGGATGGATACCGGGTCACCAATGCACTTCTTGAGCATAGAAACATGAAATACCAGGTGAACCGGAGCCAATCCATTTGGCAAGTTCAACTCATAGGCAACTTTCCCAATACGCTTCAAAATTTGATATGGGCCCACATACCAGGGACTAAGTTTCCCTTTCTTGCCAAACCTCATCACCCCTTTCATAGGTGAGATTTTCAAGTAGACCCAATCATTAACTTCAAATTCTAGATCCCTTCTTCTAACATTGGCATAAGACTTTTATGGACTTTGGGCCGTCCTCAACATCTCTCTATTGAGTCGGACCTTCTCAATGCCCTCATACACTAGTTTGGGACGAATTAGAGCAATTTCACCTACTTCGAACCAACCAACTATACACCTACATCTCCTACCATACAAGGCTTCAAAAGGAGCCATGGCGATACTTGAGTGGTAGCTATTATTGTAGGCAAACTCTATTAATGGTAGATGGTCATCCCAATTACCCTTGAAGTCTATAACACATTCCCTCAACATATCTTCTAGTGTTTGGATGGTACGTTCCTCTTGCCCATCGGTTTGGGGATGAAAAGTCGTACTAAGCTTAACCTTTGTACCAAGGCCCTTTTAGAACGACTTCCAAAAGTGTGAAGTAAATTAAGTACCCCGATCCGAAATAACAGATGAAGGAACCGCGTGCAACTTCACTATCTCTTTGATATACAACTTGGAATAGTCTTCCGCCGTAAAAGAAACCTTGACGGGAATGAAATGGGATAATTTTGTCATCCGGTCTATAATGACCCAAATGGAATCATGTTGCCTTCGAGTACGAGGCAACCCCACAATAAAATACATATTCACATCCTCCCACTTCCAAGTGGGAATATCAATATCTTGGGACAAGCCTCCCGTCCTTCGGTGCTCGGCCTTAACTTGTTGACAATTCAGAATTTTGGCTACAAATCCCGCAATATCCCTCCTCATGACATTCCACTAATAGACTTCCCGTAGATCATGGTATATCTTGGTGGCTCCCGGATGAATAGAATACCGCAAACCATGAGCTTCTTCTAAAATTTGCTCTCTCAAGCCATCAACATCCGGAACACATAATCGACCTTGGTACCTAAGCACCCCATCTCCCCCTTGGGAGAAAGCCTCAACGGACTTCCGGAGTACCGACTCTTTCAACTCAACTAATATAGGATCAAGGTTTTGTTTTGTCTTTATATCCATCACAAAGGATGATTCAGAACCATTGTGGACCATGACACCCCCTTGGTGGAATCCACTAGATGTACACCTAGCTGGGCCAACCTATGCACATCACGAACCAATTCCTTCTTTTCATGTTCTATATGAACCACACTACCCATGGAGAACCTACTAAGAGCATCTGCTACCACATTAGTTTTGTCGGGGTGGTAAAGGACACTAATGTCATAGTCCTTCAATAGCTATAACTACCTTCTTTGTCGGAGGTTCAAGTCTTTTTGGCTAAAAACATATTGAATACTATTGTGATCGGTGAAAACATCCAAATGTACCCCATATAGATAGTGCCTCCATATTTTCAATGCAAATACCACTGCCGCTAATTCTAGATCATGAGTCGGGTAGTTCTTTTCATGCACTTTTAGTTTTCTTGAAGCATCGGCAATCACCTTGCCGTTTTGCATAAGTACACATCCCAACCCCACTCTAGAGGCGTCACAATATACAACAAAGCCATCCATACCCTCCGGTAGTGTCAACACCAGAGTGGAGGTAAGTCTATCTTTTAATTCTTGAAAACTTTTCTCACAATTTTCCGACCACACGAATTTAGCCTTCTTTTGAGTCAAAGCAGTTAAAGGAGAAGCGATAGAGGAAAACCCCTCAACAAACCTTCTATAATAACCGGCCAAACCCAAAAAACTTTTAATGTCGGAAGGAGTAAGAGGTCTAGGATAACTCTTGACCGCATCTGTCTTCTTCAGATCTACCTCAATACCCTCGCTTGACACAATGTGACCAAGGAATGCTATGGACCTTAGCCAAAACTCGCACTTGCTAAACTTCGCGAAAAGTTGATGGTCCTTTAGGACTTCTACTACTATCCTCAAATGGTCCGTATGTTCATTTTCACTCCTTCAATATATCAAACTGTCATCAATGAACACTACCACAAACATATCAAGATATTATCAGAATACCATATTCATAAGATCCATGAAGGCCGCCGGGGCATTAGTCAACCCAGACGATATGAATAAGAACTCATACTGACCATATCTTGTTTCGAAATCCGTCTTGGGAATATCAACCCCTCTCACCCTCAATTGGTGATAACCCGAACGAAGATCAATCTTGGAGAAATAACTAGCCCAAAGTTGGTCAAACAAGTCATCGATCCTTGGAAGGGTATACTTGTTCTTAATGGTCAATTTATTCAATTGACGATAATCAATGCATATTCTAAGATACCCATCCTTCTTTCTAACAAACAATACCGGAGCACCCCAAGGAGAGATGCTTGGTTGAATAAAACCATTGTCTAGCAAATCCTTTAGTTACTCTTTCGACTCTTTCAACTCCGCCGGAGCCATTCTATAAGGAGGAATAGAGATAGGTTGCGTATCCGGGATAAGGTCAATACTAAAATATATTTCCTGCTAGAGAGGAATGCCGGGCCAATCGTTGGGAAAAACTTCTGCCAACTCATTCACTACCGGAACCGACTCTAGAGGAGGGGTTTCAGATTCAAAATCCTTCACCCTAACAAGATTGTAAATGCACCCCTTGGAGATGCTCTTTCTAGATTTAAGACACGAAACAAATTGACCTCTAGGGATAGAATTTCCCCCCTTCCACTCTAAATTAGGTTCATTCATAAATTGAAATTTAACCACCCAGGTTCTACAATCAATATAGGCATAACATGCATGCAACCAATCCATACCAAGAATAATATAAAAATCTAACATGTCAAGTTCTACCAAGTCAACAACAGTAACTCTATGGGATAAGGAAATGGGAAACCTCCTATAAATTCTCTTAGCCACCACGGAGTCACCAACTAGAGTAGAAACCGAGAAAGACTCTAATAACTCTTCCGGAGGAACATCAAACCTCATCGCCACATAAGGCGTCACAAAAAAGCATACAGATTAATAAGAAAAACTTCTAACATACCGGTAACCACATAAGGGGAGCTCTCTTGGTCACCTCAGGTTTGAAGAGCATAAAAGTGGTTTTTCTTGGGAGCATCAGAATTTGAACCACTTGGAGGAGGTTGCTTATCTTCTTTCACCTTGGCCGTAAGTGTTGAGCAATCCTTCAATTGATGACCACTCTTACCAAAACCATAGCACACACCTATGCCGGCTAGGCACTTGCCATCATGTTTCTTACTGCACTTAGCACAAGTGGGCTTAGTAGAAGTGCCACCACTATTGCCTCCTTGAGGCTTAGGGTTAGACACCCTATCTTTTTTGACCCTTGGAGCACTAGAGTAGTGTCGGTTGGAGAACCTTTGCTTGAACCTTGGTCTCCCTTGACCCTCAGACTTACCCTTGGAGAAATTTCCATCATCGGTCCTTGCTCTTTTCGTCTGTCTATTCTTTTTCCTAAGTCTTGACTCCTCAACTTGTTGAGAATACAGCATTAGATGTGAGATATCCATATTATCATGGAGCATTGCCGTACGACATTTTTCTTCAATCGAGTCAGACACATACCCGTCAAGAACCTACTTATCTCATCCCTCGGATTCAACACCAAAGATGGAGCATATTGGGACAATTTAGTGAATTTTAGGGAATACTCTTTCATGTTCATGTTCCCTTGATAGAGATTGATGAACTCTTCAACCTTAGCTTCTCTCAACTCTCGGGGAAAGTATCTAGCAATAAATGCCGATTTGAACACTTCCCATTCTATGGGACCCGATCCTTCCGGCCTATTGTTCTTCCATTGAGTATACCAAACTTGAGCAACACTCTTCAATTGATAAGCGGCTAGCTCCGCTTTCTCTACCGAAGTCACTCCCATAATGTCTAGTATCTTGAAAACCTCTTCCACAAACTCATGAGGATCTTCTCCTCCCTTGGAGCCAAGGAATTCCGAAGGATTCATCCTAGCAAAATCTCTAATTCTAGAAGCGGCCGTATTCATGTTGGGATTAGCCGGAACAACAACTTCCCTATTATCTTGGGCCGTCATGGCTTCAGCTTGAGTTGTCATGGCTTCAGTCAATGTTAGAAAAGCTGACCTAATCTCCACATCCGTCATAGCCGGAGGATTAATCGGAGATTGATTGACTTGAGGAGCTTGATCATCTCGAGGAGGAGCCCCTTGATTCACATTCTCTTCTTCAACCCTCCTAGCGTTAGCTCTTCGTGTATTCATTTCTTGAAGACACAAGAGAAGGGTTAGGAAAGGGACTTTTATAGAGTTAAACTCTAAGGAACGACTCAAGAATAATGGAAGAAGTGAAATTTCCTTAACATCTAATAGCCTCTCATTCATAAATGTGGCGCGCTTCACACACATGAACAAGACTCTACTAGACGTGGCTTATGAGACATCAACCTAAAATTACCCCGAAATTTTATGCTCTGATAACAAGTTTGTCACGACCCAAGGGAACCGCCTAGATGTAACACGATGTACTTGACCCCGAAGGGGTCTCATACAAGCCCTTAGCATATCATAAACATAAGTAATAGAAATGATGCGGAATTAAAACTTTTACAATCGAAGTCTTTTCATAAAAACCAAATGGAATTCTAGACATTGTCTCATTAAACCATCTAATACAATCGAATATCAATAAGGGTCACAACCCTTTACAGCATACTCTCAAAATAGAACATAAGTAGAAACTAGAATGAATGACTCTTGTCCTCGAACCATGAGGACTCACCAAAGCAAGGAGAGTATCAATCGAAGCTTTCAACCAAACGAGAGAAAATCTCAATAACCCGGCCCTACACTTATAGCAAAATATAGAAAATATGGGTTAGTACAAAAATGCACTAAGTATGTTAGCCATGCATAAAATCATTGAAAACATGCTAAAAAGGACATTTTAGTTGCAAAGAATGCATTTACCAAGTTTGAGAATCACCATGCACTTTTAGTTTAAAACATAAGTCATAAGGACATTCATCATGGAAATCATTATAGCATAATAGAACCATCTCTTAAGTAACCCTAAGTGATACTTGTGCAATGTATGAATGGCATCCCATAATACCATCCACACCAAGTACCCCTTTTAGGCCACCATAGACCTCATCATAGTTAATACTCATGGATAAAGAAACGTTCATATTTATATACCCATCTCAAGGAAAGTCACTCAGAGCAACAATCCATATAAAGTATCCATAATTCATAAATCATTGTAGTATAAGGGAACCATACCATAACCACTCTCAAAACCTACTTGTGTGTTACATGAATGAAGTCCCATACCCCCACTCATACTAAGTAGAGCTTCTTGAGGAGCCATAAGTAATAGTTCATGTTTCATGTTCTTGTTCCTGTTCTTGTTCATAAGGGGAATATAACCTTAACCGACATAGATCATATGAGCTACATGGAATCCGGTGTCATGTCCCACACCGAAAAGAGAGTTCCTAGTTGCCTAAGGTAGAACTACATGTATTAGCTTTTAGGTGGATCCACTAGCTAAAGACCTATGTGGGCACATAGTTACGAGATAGGAAGATTCTTACTAGAAACCCAGCCTTTTTCATTGACGCGAGAGCTTCCATCTCATGAGATTACTTTAGATGACCCGGCCTTTTGAATTGACGGGAGAGCCTCTACCTCATATTCTATATCCACTCGGTGCTAAACATTATTTCTCAAAATTTCAGGTTTAGTCTTCAATTGAATTTACATGCATGAAGAAGTATCTTACCCTTCATCCAACACAAATCCTAAAATAGCTCATAGATTCAATAGGTGAGAATGGACTTCAACCTTGGAATCATCATTAATACGTGAGGAAAACTTTCACATCATGTGCCTAGTGTGTTCATGAGAATAGCCTTTCAATCAACACAACAAGACTATCATAGTCATAGATACTTCATGCATAATCATGTGTAAGGGTATAGGGGAGAATGACCTTTCAATCAATACCACAATTACACCATAGTCATAGGATCTTCATCTTCATAGTAAATCTTGTAGCACATGCATAATTCTCATAATTATGTAAACTTCTCATAATTTTCCCTTCAAGGACCATGAACCACAATCAACCCATACATTTATAATTTCTACATTTGATATGGATAATTGCATGATTCAATTGCTTCAATTAATCTATGCAGAATCTATTCACATGTTTCTACAATCAATCAACCCACAACACAAGATCACAATTTAGCAATATGGGGAATCCATGGGTTCTTGGGGAAATTTCATCATAAATCAACCATAATTCATCAATTCAATCATAATTCGACATAAATGAAACATTAAAAATATTTTAGAAGGGAACCCATGACTTTCGAAGAAAACCCTAGGTTTTGGGATTTCTAGATTTGAAATAGAAGACCTTGAAGGGACTCTATGGGTGAAAGCTACCCATAGATGAAAACCACCATACCTTAGAATGGTTCTTCAAAGAAATTGAAGGAGAAATCCTTGAATTCACCAAACCCTCGCTCCAACTCTACTCTTCTTCTTTCTTGTGTTTTACTGAGAGAAATATGGTGAAGATGAACTTTTGGAAAATATGAAGTAATTGGGTGTATTTTGACTAAAAAAAAACTTATATAGTACCCCTAAAATTACCCAAAATGACTCCACTTTAATTAGGCTTAAATGTGAAAACCCCAAAATAACCCTCACTTTAAGTGAGGTGCCAGGCACCACAACCCATCTTCACGAGTCGTCAAGGGCACCACGGCCCGTGGTGGTGCCCATGGTCCCTTGACCAGTATCTCCCTCAACCTTGAAAAGCCTCTGACATGCTGAAGGCAACCCCACGAGCCTTCCCACGGTCCGTGGTCTTCAACACGAGCCGTGAAGTGGCTCGTGAAGTGGCTCGTGAAGGGGAGCCTTTCTTGGGGCAGCCTAGTGAGCTCACTGCCTCACCAACTATGGGTGGCACCACGGATCGTGGTGGCCACCACGGGTCGTGAAGGCCCTCGTGGTCATGGTGGGCAGTGGCTAGGTGCATTTTGGCAGCCTTGGCCCCCTCCATATTCAAACTTTACTTTAATGAAAATGTAAAAATAATAAAATTGGCATCAATGTGTTGCTTCCCCAAGCCAAATGACAAGCCACAAAAGTTCTCCTTTCCCCCAGGTAGAGAGGATGAAACTTATCAAATTTTAGAAGGTTAGATATCAGAAATTCCTTTTCTTTTAGAGTGGTAATTGCCTGCCTGTGTTTCTCTTCGAGATCAGCCAATGTATGCTGAGTTTCCTGAAGCTTTTTCTGAAAAGACAAAAAATATGTACAATATTCCATGAGAAAGAATCATACAACAAAGATCTGGAACAAGATGCGTCAAGAATTCCACTAACCTCTGTCTTCTCAAGTTTGTCACTGAATTCTGCTGTCAACAATTGCTGAGAATTGTATTGTTCCTTAACTTCCATAAATTGTTGTTTGCAGAAAGAAATAGGATAAGGAGTTTAGATTTATCAGTTTTTACAAGAAAATTAAGATGCTCCAGATTTTTTCATCTCCTGTGCACCTTGTCCCTGGATTCGAAGTCAAGTTCCATCTGTTCTATCTTTTCAGACATTGCCTGAGAGAGGAGAAAACCAAGTTATCAAGAGTATTAAAGACGTATGTCCATTGACTGCAATCAATCTTGGGATCCTGAAAATAGTACTGAACCTTCTTCTCTGCTTCATCTTGAAGATATCGGTCTCTTGGTATATAAATGTCATTCTTCTCTCTTGCAGCATAAACCTCTGTTGGCAGTAAAATAGAAAAAAAATGTTGTTAGATAATTTGTTGCTGTAAGATATAGATTTATATATAGAAAAAGAGAGGAACAGAGCAGTAATATAGACCTTGCTTCAGTCTGTCAATTTCGAAGTACAAATCATTGATTAATGCAGATTTCATCATCTTCTGGTTAATCTGAAATAACAACAGCAGAAAAGCTGAAGGATAGTTAATGATACATTCTTTAGGTAATAAAAATCCTTAAAACTAACCTCTGGTTTGTTCTTTATATTTTTGGCACGATGAGCGTAATCTAAAGTGCTCAGTGTTTCTTCCAGACAGTGAACTGATGGTGATATTGTTAAAATAATGCATGTCTTTTTTTTCCCTCCAAGAGAATCCCTCAACAACCGTGTCAATTTGATATCCCTTATATATACAAAGCAATACTTACTCAGGATATGTAAGAACTAAAAGAACTCTATAATAACATAGGACTGGATTGAAGAAGACCTGTATGGGATATGACCGGAGTGTTCAACTAAAGCATTTATAACACGACCAAGTGTAAGCAAACTCTTGTTGATTTCTCCAGCTTCCCTTGCTCTGCCCTGCAGCAAAAGAAAAATTAGTTTATTATACTGTAATTGAGAAGAAAGCAACTGAACGAGGAAAAAGGATGGAAAGTACAAAGATGCAAAAAAGAGGGAGATTTTCAGTATATTTGTGATAGTGGAAAAGGAGGGTTTCCACGGATCATTACAATATTATCAAAAGTAACTTAACGATAACACATTAACACAATCACGAAAATAAATAGCGCAAGCTTGAGACAAGTAACAGAAACTTGGCTGGAAATAAAAATAAATTACAGCAGCTTCAAAATAGTTGATATGCACTCACCTTCTATCGGAGGAATTTTGTAATGTCAGACAAGTAACACAACCTGTTTTATCATGAAGCTTCTGTTAACCATGTCTAAGCTTACCAAGAGAGACTATAGTTGAAATTACTTGCCAAATAGATACTATAGTTGGAACCACTTACCAAATAGCAAAGTGTCTAAGCTTCTGTTAGCAAAGTGTCTGAGGAAATGCAATTTGATCCTAAACAACCATTGACCTGTATCCACCTCCACTAGGTACAATTTTGCAAAAGAGCTTCATGATAAAAAAGGGTTGTGCAACGCAACCATAGTTCGACTACAAAAAGGTTTAGTATATCATTGACACTTGACAAATCTAGGAAGGTATTTGGGCAAGACTCTCCATATCTCACAAGTTCACATTTATGGAAAACTATTTCATTCACAAGATATTTTATATGTATTTTATTACCAAGTGAAAGTGCAAAGTTGTGTTTCCTTCTTATAATGAAAATTTGTTCAATATGTATTTTATGTCTACTTGTAGCAGTAAAGTACCAAACTTCTTTCAGGTAATGAGAATAAGCCATATTAGTAGGGAGTTGTCAATGTGAAGTGCTAAAAAGGGAACACTTTTTCCATTGTCCTTCTGTGACGGAAGATCACCCATCGCAGTGACATAACTTGAGGCTTGTGCAAGAGAAAAACTGATTCGGCCTCTCTTAGGTAGTTTCTTTATTTATTTTTCCTTTCGAGAGGTAGATGTAGAGACCTTTTCTAGGTATCATATACACAAATGATATAACAGAAAACTTATAACTCTGAACTTAATGAAAGAGGATATATTAAGAGACTACCAGCTGATATCCCCCATTTAGCTGTGGTAGTCATTTGTAAAATAAAACTACCTAGAGCAAACTAATCATTAAAAGACTGAAAAACTAGCTATACGTGGGAGGAAATGACAATGGGGATGCAAATCAAACGATATGCATTCATCAATTAATGTGAAAACAATCTCTAGTAAGACGTATCACTACTTCGGTCAGTTCCTGAATAAGTAATTGAACTCCCAATTGTAACATCAGATATACATTTTCTGAATCAATAAGAATCCTCTCTCTTCTCTTGAAATTATAGAACTCAGTTAGGGTTCTAGAGTGACCTGTTCAAGAACAAGTTTCAAATAATAATTTATACTTACCTCACCACGACTACTGACCCTGAGATAGAGAATTTCACATCGTTTTCTCAAGTTAGTTATAGAAGAAACAGAATCTGCTAAATATACGCAATTTTTTCCAGCTATGTTTTCCTCAAAGTTATACAAAGCTAATGAAATCAAACTCAAGTATATCTTGTTGTGCACTTACCAATGAAATGAGAGATCGAGAAAGAGAAATCGAGCTGAAAGAAAGAGAAAGAGAGATTACCTCTTGCTGCATCCTTCAGATCGAGCAGGAAGAAACAAAAATTGATTCGTGCTTCAAATCAAATCCATCGTAGCCATGGAAGGGAACTTCAAATCAATCCACTGCTTCAGATGAAATGGAGAAAGATAGATCGAGTATTTCGAAATTCGAGAATAAAATCAAAATTTGATTGAAGAGGGATTTTGGTCTTTTAAACTACTCTAATAATTGTTATTAAGGATTACTTTTTTGTGGCTTAAGGTTAATTTCTGGTAAATGATGGCTTTAAAACACCATTTAGTGGCAATTTCATTATTCCCGCTAAATAATTGCCACTAAATCCTTCTTTTGTGATAGTGTGAGTTCACTACCTTACTCATCGCGATCGCGTGACCCTGGGTTGCGATCGTGATGAGCGTTTGAGACCTGGGCAGAATGTTTTCTAAAATCAAGGTTTCAACCCCATTTCACCATTTTTTCATTTTGGGAGCATTGTGGTGGCGATTTGGACCAGGTTTTTGAGGGAAATCTTTTTGGTAAAGATTCTTAACTCTAAATCTTTGATTACCAATTATTATTATTGAATTTTTGCGATTAAATCAAGATTTTGGGTTGATAAATTGGGAGTTCTTCATGAACTTGAGTTTTGAAGTAAAAGTGGGTTTATGAATTGATTTGAAGTCCTTTTTCGAAATATTTTTCCCTAATGATTTCCTAAAGCATTGAGTAATGTTTTAAAGTATTAAGTTTCAGATTCAAACCTTAATTTTAGAATTGGGTTTTGTGTTGATTGACCCACCTTTCAAGAGGACTGATGTGGGTATTGTTGTTTTCAGAAATTTATTGTAAATACTTGCTTGTGCATAGATTGTGTGGCTTTGAAAGTGATTCGGAAGGGAAAGAATCAACTATTGGAGTGGTTGTTGATTGATTTAAGGCAAGTGGCTTCCTAAACCTTGTTTTGTAGTTGAATTTGTATGCTTCCTTTGTTATTTGTGTGTTAGGAGTAATGGGATGAGGTGAAGGGTTAAATCGTCCACTTTTTATATCTAAATGAATAATAAGGGGTTGAAATTAAAAAGGTTATGTGTTGAGCATGTTGATGTGAATTGCCTTATTGTAACCCTTGTTGATTGATTGATGAAATTGCTTGAAAGCATGCATGTGGACATAAATTGTGTAATCTGTGGTCTCTTCTATGTGGTGTGATATTGGTTGTGTGCATTTATCATTGGATGCTATGATGAGACATATGATGATTATAAGGCCGAGGTCTTTGCCGGTAAATGTTATTATGCCGAGGTCTTTACGGGTGAGAGAGTAATTTGGCTGAGCTCATTACCGGTGAGTGTTAATATGTTGATGTCATTTCCGGCAATAATTATAAAGCCAATAGAAAATTATTCCGGCAAGAGATTGATTATTGTGACATGATGTATTTAATTCTTATGTGTGACATTACTTGATAATAGAGCTTGATATACTAGTTGCGTGTGACTGAACTACTTGACTTTGAGGTTGACTTGTTTGATTCCTTTAATTAATGAATTGTGGTTATTGAACTAAGAATATATTGGGCCTATGAGACGAGTATTTATGGAATTGCTAGGTTGGGCTGATTTCTCTACAAGTTGTAGTTAGAGGAGGTTCGGTTGGGGAGTCAGGGTATTCGCTTTCTAGGTAGTTGTTTGTTTAGTAGGTTCCTTGTTGGGGTACCGTGTTATTGCCAGTCACCCCTTGCTTCTACACTTGTGTAGGCTCTGAGCCTGGACCCGCGTGATCTGTTTTTCATTTTTAGATCTCGAGGCTTCTCAAGGACTTGAAGAAGTGGCTGCTTTTCATTCAGCAGACCCTCTTTGTCCTTTTCTTATAATTTTTTCTATTTGAGAAACAAAGATTTAGACTTGTATTTATTTCTTAATTTCGTACTTATATATTTAGTGGTTTGTACATGTGACAACCAGAGTTTTTGGTTTTAATAGAAGCATAAGTTTTCCGCTTTATCTTGTTCTTGATTTTTTTTTGTTATTCCACTTTTCATTCATTTTCGTTGGTGTCACGCTCGAACCTACACCTTGGACACGACTGGCATTCGAGAACCATTGTTGTCACCAAGCGAACCCTTGGTCTGGCTTAACTATTAGCGGAGGACTTACTCAACATAGAATAACTCAAATGCACTCTTAAATTAACTATCTCAATAGATACCTTAGAATGTTTTAGAAATCAACATTCAACTAGCCAAAGTGGCAACTCAAGTCTCAACATGAACAACTGAAAATTAAAAGACTCATGAACTAATAATGTCTAACTATCTATGAAGCCTCTAATACTATGAGAGATGTAGGGACAAGACCCCCGATCATCCTAACAAACTGAAATGACAAAACAATGATAAAAGGGATCCTCCCGAAGCATGGAGGCTCACCAACACTTTGAAGCTCAACTGGATCAACGAAGCGCTGGATGCTGATCTTGGTTACCTGTATCTGCATCATAAAATGATGTAGGCCAAACGGAATTAGAACATTGAATGTACGAGAATGTGAAGGAAATCTAAACAAGACATAAGCTTGAACTAGAACTGAAAGAAACAATTACCTCATCTCAACTTAACTCATTTCAATATAAAGCAGTAATAAAGATGCAGTATAAAGAAAAGCTTTAAAAAGTAGATAACAACTCAGTGTATTGTAAGACACAATAGTAACTTAGTTTTGTATATGAAAATACAAGTAACTCTGTGGGAGATTCTCTAACCGACAACCATAACTATGAGCTATGTGATGATACAGTGTCTAGCCCATGCTGCCAGAACTGTCCTATACTTTACCGAGGTATAGAACCTACTACTAAGTGGATCCACAAGCCTATGCTAAAAACATTAAGGAATCATCTAAAATGTATGACCCTTTCTACCCATGTTGGCTACATGATTGATGGAGACTTTGAGGTATCTGAACTCGTCTCCATATCGGTATTCAGTACTACTCCCAAAATGTAACTAGCTCATATGTTTAAAAAGATATCTTTTCTGTGGTTTGAGATTATTACTCAAAATCTTTTTCTTAAAAGAGATAGTACTAAAACTGCTCATGAAAACTCTTTTGGAAATCGGTGTTTCCACTAATCTTAAATGTGAAAACATTTACTCTTAGAGAATACTTTGTTCCCGTATATCATTTTGAAGAAAATGAACTCGGCTCTACTCTTCCTCAAACTCAATGCGTAAGTCTTAAAACAAATTTTAAACAATGGTAAAAGACTTTTGAAAAGGCTTTAAGAACTCTCTAGACTTGACTCTTAGCTCTACCTTGAATATGAATTAAGGATTCAAGGGTTATGATCTCATGTTATGGATGATCTCTCAATGTTTAGACATACCTTAGAGTGTAGAAATCAACTAGAAAACATAGGTACGATTTGAGGAAACTCAAATGGTAAGAAGTGGGAAAACGTAGAGGACCTGGCGACCCTGGCATACTGAGTGGCGCAGGGCGCAAAAACTTGAACTACAGCAGGTGGGTTGGGGCGCGGTGCCCCACGGCCCTACCTTACAGACACTCTTCTCAGGTGCACTGACTGGCACGGTGCGCCAGCCCCCTGTCCAGAAAACCCGATGAATTTTCTTACTCGTTTTCTAACACCAATTCACCTAAAATCGAATGGTTTCTTCCCCAATCACTTAGATTCGAATACCCAACATTAGTGTACAAGAATCTACTCAAAAACAACCTTAATACTCAGACGATTATCTCAAGAACACATCAAAACCTCAACAATCAAGATTATGAAGGAAACTTCAACAAAACTCTTCAAGAACTGAAATCCTTTACTTTCAAGAATGAAATTACGCTAAATTAACTATGATTGATGTGTGGGTGAACGAACCCAATGCTATGTGAACTCAGTTATGTCACGACCCAGGGGTACCCCCAAGATGTAACAAGATGTACAAGACCCCGAGAGGCCTCATACAAGCCACTTCGCATATCATAACATAAAATAGTAGAAAATGGTGCAGAAATTTAAAACATTTCAATACAATCAAAGTCTTTATAAAATAAGCTTAAAACAATTGTAAAGAAATGAACATCGACTGTACTCTTCCTCAACTCAATTCTTAAGTCTCAAAACAAGTTTAAAACAATTGTAAAAGACATTTTGAAAAGACTCAAAGGACTCTCTAGACTTGACTCTTAGCTCTTCGTTGAATTTGAATTATGGATTCAAGGGATATGATTTCATGTCATGGATGATCTCTCGATTTTTAAATGTACCTTAGAGTGTATAAATCCACTAGAAAACATAGATACGATTCGAGCAAACTCAAATGGAAAGAAGTGGAAGGGGTAGAGGACCTGGCGACACTGGCGTACTGGATGGTGCACGGTGCCAGACCCTGAACTACAGAGGCTGACTTACGGCGTACTGAGTGGCGGGGCACCCCAGGACCCAAACTACAAAACCTAACTTGGGGCGCACAAAGTAGTACGGGGCCCACGCCTTTTCCCAGAAATTTTTACGAATTTTATTACTCATTTTCTAACCCCAATTCACCTAGAATCGAATGGTTTCTTCCCCAATCACTTAGATTCGAATACCCAAAATTAGTGTACAAGAATCTACTCAAAAACAACCTTAAAACTCATAGGATTATCTCAAGAACTCATCAAAACCTCAACAATCAAGATTTATGAAAGAACTTCAATAAAACTCATCAAGAACTCAAATCCTTTACTTTCAAGAATGAAATTAC
>JAJONR010008636.1:0-23866 GCA_029582245.1 Solanum etuberosum | reverse complement strand
TTTTCACATTTAAGATGAGAGGAAACTGAAATTTCCAAAAGAGTTTTGAGCAGTTTGAGTACCATCTCTTTTAAGAGAAAGATTTTTGAGTAATAATCTCAAACCACAGAAAAAGTTATGTTTTTAAACATATGAGCTAGTATATTTTGGGAGTAGTATTGAGCACCGATATGGGTGAGAGTTCAGATAACTCACAGCCCCCATAAACCATGTAGCCAACGTGGGTAGAAAGGGTCATACTTTTTAGATGATTCCTTAATTCTTTTTAGCATAGACTAGTGGATCCACTTAGTGAGTAGGTCTTATACCCTGACAAGGTATAGGACAGTTCTGGCAGTATGGGCGAAACGCTGTATCATCACATTGCTCATATTGATGGTTGTCGGTTAGAGAAACTCCCACAGAGATATTTTGTATTCTTATATACTCAGTGTTTATTTTGTATTTTCATATACAAACAGAGTTATCTTGTATCCTTGCATACAAACTGAGTGATTATTGTATTCTTAAATAAATTGAGTTTCTTTCTACTGTTTTAAAAGTTTTCCATATATTGCATCTTTTATTGTTGCTTTATATTGAGTTGAGTATTCAGAGTTGAGTATCCAGACTCGAGTATCTTATTATTGAATTATTCCTTCTTTCACTGAGTTGAATATCTCCTTATTGAGTTGAGCCTTATTTCTTCTGAGTCGAGTTGAACCATGTTTCTTTGAGTTGAGTTGAGTTGGGTTGAGTGATTTGAGAATAGATAAGCATGTTTCCTTTTTATCAAGTTCAAGCTTATGTTATGCTTTAGAATTCCCCTTACATGCTCGTACATTCCACGTACTGAGCTATTTGGCCTGCATTGTTTCATGATGTAGATACATGTATTTAGGGTCATCAACAGGCGCTTCGTTGATACCATATGCAGTTCGAGTTAGCTATGGTGAGCCTCCTTGCTTGCAGAGGGATCCACTTGTACTTTCAGTTATATCAGTTGTTAGGATGTCGTGGGTCTTATCCCGACTTCCATCTTTGTCATTTAGAGGGTTCACAGATAGATAGTGAAGTTTCAGAAGTCTGTTCATTTATTTTGTTAAATGTTTTAATGACTTAAGTTGCCTATTTTATGGCGAGTTGAATATTTTAATTTTATTCAGTTTTTAAGTTTTTGTATGCTTGAGTTAGTCTTCTGCTTGTAGTCATCCAGGATGAGGGTTCGCTTGGGGACCAGCAATAGTTCTCGAGTGCCGAACACGTCTAGGGTCTAGGCTCGGGTTGTGACATAGGTTCAGGTACTCAACATCCATATCATGCTTAGATCAATTCTCGGTCCGCATTCACCAGCTTCAGTAGTGAGTCCTCATACTTCAAGGACAATAGACATGCTTTTCATTTGTCTTTTTATTCAGTTTTTCAGTTTTGCTTGAGTTAGCTGGGTGGCATGTCCCAGCAACTCAACTCAGTTATAGGCTTTTGAGAAATAGTAGTGGATTCAGCTTGAGTTCTTAAGTGATTGTTCAGTTATCACTAAACTCTTAGTATGTTTTACATATTCAGACTAGTTGGGTTTTTCCCCATTTCAGATATTCACTATTTTTAACTTCCGCATAGTTCATGCTTTACTTAGTTATTCTCAGTATGCTTGATATATGCCAGACACAGGGTTAGCTTGGAGTCACTTGTGATCCTAGTTCCCATTTTACATCAAGAGGGTAGCCTCGGGGCGTGACAAACTTAGTATCAGAGCTTTAGGTTCAAGAGTCCTAGGATGTCTGAAAGCCGCACTAAGTAGAGTCTCTTTCATGGGTGTGAAGCGCACCACATCTATGATGGGTAGGCTACGAAGTGTTTTAAGAAAAACTTCACTTCCTCTGCTATTCTTATCTTGTGTGAGGTATGATTCAACTTCTCATTTTAATCCGTTGTTATGCGTTTCAGATCATGCCTCCTCGTAGAGCTTACGCACATAATGCTAATGCAGTTCCTCCAGTCCCAAACCATGAGGTTACGAATGCAGAACATTGGAATGTGATCCAACTCTTAGCTCAGAGTGTGGCCAATCTGAACAATCAGCAGGCAGTAGTTCCTGCAAACACTAATGGTGGAGCAGCTACAGCTAGGGTTCGAGACTTTGTTTGGATAAATCCGCCTAAGTTTTTAGGGTCGAAGGTTGGTGAGGACCCACAGAACTTCATTGATGAAGTCAAGAAGATCCTAGAGGTGATACAGTTAATTGGAAATGAGAGGGTGGATCTGGCATCCTACCAACTTAAGGATGTGGCTCATATTTGGTTCACTCCGTGGAAAGACAACAGGGGTGCGGATGCAGCTCCTGTGACTTGGGATTGTCTTTATATTATGTTTTCAGTTTTTGTTAGACTTAGCTGGGGGAATGTCCCATCAACTCAACTCAGTTAGAGGCTTTTCAGACATAGTAGTAGATTCAACTTGAGTTGTTAAGTGGTTGTTTCAGGTATCACTAAACTTTTAGTATGTTTTATATATTCAGATTAGTTGGGTTTTTCCCATTTTCAGATATCCACTGTTTTAGCTTCTGCATAGTACATGTTTTACTCAGTAACTTTTATAGTATGCTTATGATATGCCAGACTCAGGGTTAGCTTGGGGTCACTCGTGATCCTAGGTCCCCTATTATGTCAAGGGGTAGCCTCGGAACATGAAAAATTTGGTATCATAGCCTTAGGTTCAAGAGTCCTAGGATGTCTGAAAGCCGTACTAAGTAGTGTCTCTTTCATCAGTGTGAAGCGCGCCACATCTATAAGGGGGAGGCTACGAAGTGTTTTAAGAAAAACTTCACTTTCCTTGCTATTCTTATCATGCGTGGGTATGATACTACTTCTCCTTTCTAATTCATCGATATGCGTTTCTGATCATGCCTCCTCATAGAGCTTATGCACGGAATACTAATGCACGCAATGCTAACGCAGTTCCTCCAGTCCCGAACCAAGAGGTTACGAATGCAAAATTTCAGAATGCGATCCAGCTCTTGGCTCAGAGTGTGGCCAATCACAACAGTCAGCAGGCTCCAGCTCCTGCAAACATTAATGGTGGATCAGCGGTAGCTAGGGTTCGAGACTTTGTTCGAATGAATCCACCTGAGTTTCTAAGGTCGAAGGTTTGTGAGGACCCACAGAACTTCATTGATGAGGTTAAGAAGATTCTTGAAGTAATGCAAGTGACTGGTACTGAGAGTGTTGAGTTAGCATCCTATCAACTCAAAGATGTAGCTCATATTTAGTTCACGCAGTAGAAGGAAAACAGGGGTGAGAATGCAGCTCCTGTGATATGGGATTATTTTACTGGAGCTTTTCTGGATAGGTTCTTCCCTAGGGAGTTGAGAGAAGTTAAGGCACAAGAGTTTATGAACTTGAAGCAGGGTTCAATGTTGGTCCAAGAGTACGGGCTGAAGTTCACTCAGCTCTCCAAGTATGCTCCACACATGATTGCCTATCCAAGGGCAAAAATGAGTAAGTTCTTATACGGGGTATCTGATCTAGTAAAGACCGAGTGTAGGAATGTTATGCTTCTAGGGGATATGGATATCTCCAGACTCATGACTCATGCCCAGCAGGTTGAGGGAGATAAGCTTAGGGAAATGGCTAAAGACAACAAGAAGGCTAGAACAAGGAATTCTAAATACTCTCAGATGAAATCGAGTTATGGAAATTTCCCACAGTTTCAGCAAAGGTCTATAGCCCCAGCACCTTCATCAGTTAGTGCTCCATCCCCCAGGTTTCGATAGGATAAGAAAGGTAGGGCATTAGACTCTAAGTCTCAGGGGAATAATTCAGGTAACAGGACTTTCCCAACTTGTCCAAAGTGTGGTAAGAACCATCGGGGCGAGTGTTAGGAAGGCAGGGAAGGGTGCTTTGGGTGTGGTCAGTCTGGTCATAGGTTGAAGGATTTCCCTTCTGCCAGGCAGGTGCAAGGAGGTAACAATAATATGACTCAGTATACAGCTCCAGCAGCACCAGCAGGTCACCCAACTCAGCAGGGTGCTTCATCTGGTACAGGTGGCAGTCAGCACTAGAATAGGATGTATGCTCTCCAGGCTGGCCAGGACAAGGAATATTCTCCTGATATGGTCACTAGTACGTTATGAGTCTTTCATTTAGATGTTTATGCATTGTTAGATCCAGGGGCGACATTGTCTTTTGTAACTCCGTCTATAGCAGAAAACTTCGGTGTCAGTCCAGAAACTCTCTCAGAACCCTTCTCAGTCTTTACTCCAGTTGCTGACCCAGTTATAGCTAGACGGGTATACAAATATTCCCCTGTCACAATCTCTCAGAAAGTCAACTCATCAGATCTTGTAGAGTTATAAATGGTAGGTTTTGATATCATTTTAGGCATGGATTGGCTACAATCCTGTTATGCCTCAGTTGATTGTAGAAATAGGATCGTTCGGTTTCAATTTCCAAACGAGCCAGTCTTAGAACGGAAGGTTAGTAGCTCAGTTCCTATGGGCTGATTCTTCTCTTACCTTAAGGCCAGAAAAATGATTTCCAAAGGGTATATCTTTCATCTTGTTCGGGTTAAGGATTTAAACTCTGAAACCCCAACTCTTGAGTTAGTCCTAGTAGTAAATGAGTTTATTGAAGTGTTCCAAGAAGATCTTCCCGGAGTTCCTCCCGAAAGGAAAATTGACTTCGGAATTGATCTCCTTCTAGATACCCTGCTTATTTTGATTCCTCCTTATAGAATGGCTCCATCCGATCTTAAACAATTGAAAGAGAAGTTGAAAGACCTTCTAGATAAGGGCTTCATCAGACCAAGTATCTCTCTGTGGTGTGCTCCAGTGTTGTTCGTGTGCAAGAAAGACGGTTCTCTCAAGATGTGCATTGACTATCGTCAGTTGAACAAAGTCACCATCAACAATAAGTATCCCATCCCCAAGATTGATCACTTGTTCGACCAACTTCAGGGTGTATTGTTTCTAATCCGTTTCTAATTCTATTTTTTCTACTGGTTTTAATTTTCTACTTTTGAAATTACTTTTTAAACTTTGTTGTTTCTTATCAATTTCTTCAAAGTTTTTTTGCTCTAAGTATCTTAGGAATAAAGGATTAACAAAAAGAACTGAATATATTCAAACAATAACCTAAGGGGACCCCCATAAGCCTGGAAGATACAAACATCAAACTTAACCCAACCGCCCTCATAAACCGGACGGTACAAACAACAAACAAGTATACTTGTGATAGGTAATGCATATTAATGCAGGGTGAGCAGCAGAACCATCCGAAACCATAGCCATAGGACTCCAGTCAATTCCCAGCCCTGCTAGCAAGAGTGACAAATCAATCCAAGCCGCCCAGCCACACAGTCCACCTCCAAGGGCGTAAGCCACCGAACTAGCAAGAATGATTAGGGGGCGTGTCAACTCCAAAGAGGATCTCAAGTATCAAGACCGCCCAGCCAATCAGTCCACTCCCAAAGGTGTAAGCTAGAAAGAAAGAACGAGGTGCGTAAACAAAACCTAAAACTTGCAAGAAAGGGCGTCGATGGACCGGGTAGTGAAATAAAAACTGAGCACTACCCAGATGAATTTAATATCTCAATTAGAAAAGAGCACACGTCCCTGATGCCTCATTATCTCAAAAATCAGTAAGTCAAGTGATTCAGGTGGTACGTCTCCCGTTAAAACAAGTTTAGAATCAAAACTGAGTAAAATAGTGTCTGATCTTGAACCACAAATATGCCAAGGCAAGACCGTATCAAAAAATCCATGAGAATCAACAAATATGCAATGCATGCCATCACTAGCATTCAAACTAGGTACTCCAAATCAAATAATTATACAACCACTGAAACCACGCTACTAAAGCATAGAGTACTAACCTAGGATCCAACTGGTCCTCCCACATGGCCTCAAGCCCAACAATATAATCATAAGTTCAAAAAGGATACAATATGCCCACCGCTAATCCACAACCAAAGGGATCAAGAAGAAATTTCAAATCAATAAAGGGGGAGCAAACTCAAGGGATAACTCCCTACCCCAATCACACCGCTCCAGTCCCAGACTCACCACAACTAAAACCAACCCACGTCTAAGACAAGCCACCAAGGTCACAAGCATCAACGCAAGAAGAATGCCCAAAATAAGCCCTACAGGGAGCCAATCATAACTATGAGGCAATACAACACAGCCTAAAGAAAATGTCCAGCCTAGTTTAAGGCTACCACAAATCAATCCTAACAAGATAAGCAAGATCACTTACTCCATAAGCGAAGCCATAGTCTAAACTAAGGATCCCAACACCCACAATAAGCCCAAGGCACCCACAGAATCAATAAATTATGTAATAACAAGAGGAAAGCTAAATACCTAGCAAACACCATCCAAAAATACATGAACTCTATACTAGGCATTTCCTAAGAAGCTCATTCAAGAAAGTAGACCAAAGCCTACCTCAAACCCGAACACGAGCGCTCCAAATCCATCACACACCAGCTATCCACATCTGAAACACTTCTGGACACCGTCAAACTGTTAAATTATCAATCACAACATTATTACGGATGTTTTGACACTAAAATCACAAATATTGGAAATGGACCCAAAATTGAGTCAAAACAAGAATGTGGGACCCACGCCAGGAATCCCCAAATTGACACCGTCAAAAGTTCCTAATATATGCCTCGAACTTGTGTTCCAAAATTGAACACAATCCGAGGCCCAAAAACAACCACAACTAAAACAAGAACATTAACAAGAAAACCAAGCCAAGGCAGCATCTTCGAGATCAAATTCACCTCTAACAAAGGTTCCTCAACAACTTCTAATCATAAACACAAGTAGACACACTCGAATCACTCAAATTGGAGCTCGGATGAGGGAGAAATCTCCGCTTGAAAATGAGGGGTGAAAGCTGATATTTTTGGATATAAAACCCGAAACTAGTCGCGAAAAGAAAAAAAAATCCAGTCGATAAAAGTCTAATATTTGGTCGCTAAAATCCTGCACCTGATATCAGCACTTTAGTTAATTTGCTCCAACTCTGAATTCTCTGACAGAGGGCCCGAGATTCATTCAAAACCCCGTGTGTGCAAACGAAATATGCAACCCTATCGAATTCGGCATTCCATACTCAACCGAACGGTCAAAACTCCTATCCGAGGTTGTTTCGATGAAAAGTGGGTCCCACACCCAAGTTTTGTTTTAGGCTAAAAACTGCAAGAATGCTTAAAATAAGACTAGAAGCCTAGGGAACAACACTAAAGTCATTCTAGACCAAACTCGTCATTCCAGAGCTAACCGCAATGATGGAATTCTCATCCGAACACATTTACCAAGAATGTTGACCAAAGTCAAACCTTTGGCTTAAGCATCAAAGTTAAAATGCCTAATGGCACAAACGCAAATCAGAAGTCTCGGGGTCTAAACCAACCTTGCCCCCAGCCTAAAATGGCCCTTCCAAAGCTGATGAAACCGTCAGAATTGCATTTTGAGGCAGTCTTCCTGAACTTTTTAGTGAAGTCAACCGTTCAAGTTAACCTGCACAAAATCGAAAAGAACGACCCGACGACAAAACTATCAGTCCCCGCAAGTCATAAATGACTTGTGGTCACTATAGGAAAACTCTAAACATTGAAAAAAATCAGAAAACAAAGAAATGACCTGAAGGGTCATTACAACATCCACTACTCTAAGGACTTTCATCCGCGAAAGTAGAAGGATAGACACAAACTAAAGGCACAAAAAGATGAGGATACTGAGTCTACATGCTCCGCCAGACCCTCAGACACCCTCTCGGGTTGAACAATGCCATTACCGAACTCAGCCCAAGAGGAAAATTCTCAAATTCACTTCAAAACTCCAAAAACTCCTCAAAATCCATTTTGGTCTCAACCTCTCACCCAACTGAACAGAACTTGCCTGAAAGCACCAGACTCATCTGAAAAATACCATCACCACACCAAAACAATAGAATTGACCAAATGCAAGACCATGGTAGATGCAACCCAACTCCCCAAATTGAAAACTCACCTTATGTTCCACATCTACTATCTTCTAAACACCAAGAGCGTTGTACTGGTCCTTAGCTATCCTGAACATCTCCGACACCAATAGAAACCTTCCTACAAGCCCACACAACATCAACCTTAGAAGAAAAATGGTCTTCTCCTGAACATCGAGGAGTGGAAAATACCTAGACAAGGAACTCAACCCAAGGTAAAACCCTTAAGTCCATTTCTAACCCTCAAAACCAAGAAACCCATCTGAAACACAACCTTCTAAATGTAACCACACTAATCCAAAGGACGACCATCCTGCGAACGATAAGGTAACACTGATCCCCACTCCAGTGACCTACAACATCCAAAAGAAACTTCTGAAACACTGACACGACGAGCCCACAAACTATTCTACCACCGCAAATCTGAGACAAAAACTTCATCCTAAGGGAAACCAAGTCGGCAAGCACCGTATCAACATAGTCAACTAGCCGGTAGTGGCCCAAGGGTACCAACCCTATCACAAACCATGAAAGCTACCAACCATGACAAAATAAAACCACACACCCTAAACTAGAGCCAACTCATAAATCGCACGAATTACCAATAAACACCACCATTCCGACTCTATATCATACATCGGCCTCGAGGGCTATAACACAACAATAAAGAACCAACACAACAGCTAGTCCAGGCATAAATAATGATCACACCTCTAATTTCCAGCTGTCCATAACTAACCTCAAGGACCACAACAAATGAACAAATCCAATAGAAGTTGAACGAGCGAAAAGACTACTCCGCAATCGATGAAAGACTAAAGCAAAGGGAGAAAGAAACAAAAAAAGAAGACCACAACTAAATAAGGCTAACTACCCAACACACAACTTCGAGAATTAGCAATCTCCCAACCACTACTCAAAAGGGACGGCTCACAACTAAGCCAACTAGGCCCTACAACATACAAAACTCAAATAGGGCAAAGCAGGTCTAGCCACCTATCCAACAAGGATCGGCATCACAACAAAAGCACACCATAAGGGTGGTTAAAAGGAAAAACCAACAATCCCAAGGCCACAACCACAAAAGTACTACCAAGGCAAAGGCACAGGGAGTTACTCAACCTCTACTCCCAAATCAAAGCAACACAGCCTAGCCGATCCACTACTAAAATAAATCAACTATAGGGGAAAAATACATACATAATCCTCAAATCAAGCTGCCATAATAAGCCAACGATAGATAATAAACCAAATCAACCCGAATGGCATAAAAATCCCAAATCACACAAAATAAGAAACAACAAGATAAACCACAAAATCACATCTAAAGAAGGGATAGTTGAAGCCTTGACCTCTGACCAGCCTGCAAAAGCATAAAATAAACCGTGTCCGACCCCAACATGAACACCTAATGTAGTAATGGCGACACCTAAGGCACCACCTCTAAATGAAGGAGATGATAACTCATAACACTACTCTAGATGAATACCTCTCAGCATGGTCCCATGCTGGGGACAAGCTATAGGCTGATGAACAAGTTTTCCACGGGTACAACTAAGTTTGACTAGCCTATCCTGGGACTATCAGATGTCTGCAATACTTGGAAAACTAACTCCCACTTGGGTCACTCTCTAGACCAGTGGCCTAACTTTTCACAATCATTGCAACCTCTATAGCATGAAGCCCGGCGTGAAGAATGTGGTGATCTACCATGTCTACCTTCACACCTAGCAAGCTGCACTGGAGCCTTGTGACAATCTCTAACATAGTGGCCTATCTTGCCACACCCATAACACCCATTATGGAGAGTAATTGCCTGAAGACCCAACTAGAGTCACATGAGACCTAACACCCGAAGGTCCAGAATGACCAGCATGAGAAGTCTGGCCTAAACTCAGCATGTTGCTAGCACCACGACCTACCTCATAACCCCATGAAACTTGAGATGCTACCGTCATAAGCTTGATAGGTCGAAAAGAAAGATGTCCCTCACTGAATTGATACTCACCTCAAAGTGTAATTTTGTTACCATTATAATGATGGTAAAGCCTCTTACAACCATCATTGTAAGTCTTAAGGCATGCTTGCTCTAAAACTCTCAGATGACTCGCAACCATGGGAAAGGTAGACCCTGTTGATATTAGATGCTCCGATACTAACCGGAGTGGCAAAGCCAACCCTCTGATCAACCCATGTCATGACCCAAGGGTATCCCCTAGGACAAGGCACATAGGACCCCGAAAGGCACCATGTAAGCCACTTAGCATATAATAACATAAATAAAGAACAATATAGAGTAAAATGCATTTCAAGTCTTAAGAATATTTCATAAAAATAAAATGAAAGTCTAGACTTGTCTCATTAGCCATCGATTACAATCGAAGTCTCAAAATAGGGTCACAACCCTTTACAACATAGTCTCAAAATGGAAGTGAAAGGATAGAATCTAGAAAAGAACATATTCATCCTTGAACCATGAGGACTCACCAAAAGCAAGGAGAGTAGTCCATCCGAGCTTTGACCAAGAAGGAAGCACACCTCAAGAAATGGACCCTACACTTATAGAAAAATGTAGAAAATATGAGTTAGTACAAAAATACACTAAGTATGATAGCCATGCACAAAAATAGTGAAAACATGCTAAGAAGGACATTTTAGTTGAATGCATGCAATTTGCTAAGTTGAAACCTTAATTTGAAGATAATGGAACAATACAAATCATAAGCATCATAAACTCATAATTCATCATATCATAAGAGCAACTCACCATAATCACCCTTAAGGTCTACTTGTGCAATGCAAGGATAGGATCCCATACTCCCACCCATGCTAAGTAAAGTCCCTTAGGAAACCATAGCTCATCACTCATGTTCTAGTTCATATTATGCCATAGTGGGAAATAGCCTTAACCTACATAGACCATGTGAGCTAAACATGAAATCCGGTGTCTACCCCACACCAAAAAGGGGTGTCCTACTTGCCTAAGGTAGGACCATATATTTAGCCTAGGTGGATCCACTATCTAAAGACCTATGAAGGCACATAGTTAAGGGATAGGGAGATTGCTACTAGAAAACCCGGCCTCTACTAACGTGGGGGCTTCCATCCCAAGAGATTGTTCCTAGAAACCCAGCCTCTACTATCGTGAGGGCTTCCATCTCATGTCACTATCCACTCGGTGCTAAGCACAATTCCCACTGAGTTCATATTAAGCCTTGACTTAAGTTCATAATTATGGAAGAATGTCTTGACACTCAATCCAACCTTAGAATCACTATATGTGACAAACCTTTCACATAATATCATATTCATACATAAATGTGTACATGAGGATAACCTCCACCAACACAACAACTCGATCATAATCATCTTCTCAAAGTGTTCTCTTATCATATACCACCCACATAATCATACATAATTCTCATACATTGCCCTTCAAGGACCATAGATCATAGTTCACCAACATATCTAGAACTACATTAGACATGGGTGATCTCATAAATCAAGTAATTCAAGTACTATATGCATAATTCAATCATATTCTACTTGCATCTATCAACACCCACACTTTAAGATCCAAATTGTGAAAACGGGGGAATTCATGGATTCTTGGGGAATTCATCTTAAAAACAGTAAATAATCATCAATTATATCATAATATAGAGCAATTAAATCATTGAAATCGTTTTTGAAAAGGAATCCATGACTTGGAGTGAAACCCTAGCTTTTGGGGGTTTTACAAGTTGTGAAATTGAGTTTTGAAGGGACTCTATGGGTGAAGGCTACCCATAGATGAAAAGCTACCATACCTTGGCTTGATTCTCCAAAGAAATCGAGTGAAAAATCCTCCTCCTTCAAACCCTAGCTTGATTTTCTTCTTCCTCTTCCTTGAAGTTCTAGAGAGAAGATTTTGGAGAAGTTGGTTTTGATTTGGGAAGTTGGTAGTTATGATTTAGATGACTTAGTTTAGGGACCCTAAAACCTTATACAGTTAGTTTAATTAAGTGTAAAATGACGTCCCTAAACATTAACTTAAAAAGGAAAACCCTAAAATACCCCTTAGTGAAACCCCCAAATCAGTTTCCAGGTGTGACCCACGACCCCCTCACCTACGGACCGTGGATGGACCCACGGCCCATGTTGGTGAAGCGTGGGTCGGTGTTCTGGGGTTGGTTTTGGCAAGCTTGACCCATGACCCTCTTCCACCGAGCATGGGCTGACCCACGAGGTGTGGGTGCCCTCCGTGGGTCACTGCTAGGCAGCCTCCATGAGGCTTTTCCTCAAGGACCCATGGTTGGTCCTTGGGGTTTAGACCTTGACGTTCTAACACGATAACATGAATTTTAAAGTACAGGGACGTACGTTCAAGGCTCTAACCCTAACTTCAAGCCCTAGCTTAGCCTATTAGTTTTCGGAGTGTTACAATCCCTAACTCTACTCTTGATCTAAAGGAAACAATGTGGGGTTATACCCAACCCAGTCTAAAACTCCCAACATATAGTTATAAACGGATGATAAACCCTGCTAAGGACTAGTTAACCCAACTTTTCTCTGAGCAATACCCACTGCACCAAAAATTCCACCTACCTGAGGTGTACCCTCAGAGGAGATCGGACCTCGTAACACTGAATACCAAGAAACTGAGGTAGCCAAAGACCCCACCAAAGCCTAGACTTCCCCTGACTCTCTGAATGTTGAGGAATGCCTCCGACCTCAAGGTTCATTTCCGTTTGAGGCCTCCTATCCCGATCACATGCTGAAACTCTAGTGGAATGTGTTGATGCTCTGTCCATGTCCATCGAATGCTTCATGCTATCCAGCGAGGAGAGAGTAGGTTCCAATGAAGCAGTTTTAGAGATTAGTCAATGCGAAAACACACGTTAAGAGTTAAAAACATAATTTCCCCTATAACCTCCCGAATATAGGATATAGAAATCTCTGCACTGATCCATAGGACTCTACTAGGCATTTTCTCTCATACCAACGATGCCGGTCTACCTGAAGCTCTGATACAAAACTGCCACGAAAGGATTTCTAAGGTCATGATGGAACCTACTACACCTCACAAGTAGGTAAGCCTAACCTGTAGCCTGGAGCCATAAGAAACAAACTACAAAGTTGAAGCCAACAATAAGAAGTAAGAGCTTCGAACAAAGTAAAGAAAGGGAAATCAACAAATCATAGAAGAACTATCCCAAGACCCGACATCAGTAAGTAGTTGAGCATCTAATCTGAAATAGTAGTACAAGGATTTCACAATTACAAGACATGTACAGGTTGTCTCTGAATACAATATAAAGACTAAGCCTAACCAAAACAGACGGAAACCGCTACTCTAGACTCTAGGAGCTCACCCTAATCTCTAAAATCCCAAGCTTCTCCGCACGACTCCAAATCAATAGCGATAACTCAACTGCAATCTGGATCGCAAGCCAACAGTCTAATTGTAAGAAACTAAGATACCAAGTCAACTACCCAGTGCTAGGAGTATCCACAACCACAATTCTAAAGTCAAAACCTACCATGTAACAAAAAAACAATAGCAAAGCACATAATATGGTTAAACAATAACCTAACCGGACCCCATAAGCTCGGAAGGTACAAACATCAAACATAACAGAACCGGCCCCCATAAACTGGAGGGTATAAACAACAAAGAAGTATAGTGGTGATAGGTAATGCATAGTAATGCAGTGTGAGCAACAGAACCATCTGAAATCATAACCACATGACTCTATTCAACTCCCAGCCCAGCTAGCAAGAGTGACAAATCAATTAAGGCTATCCTGCCACACAGTCCACTTCGAGGGGCGTAAGCCGCCAAACTAGCAAGAGTGATTCGCGGGCGCGTAAACTTCAAAGACGATCTCATGTATCAAGGCCACCTAGTCAGCCAGTTCACTCCCAGGGGCATAATAAGCCGCCCAACTAGCAAGAGTGACCTAAGGACGTAAGTAAAACAAAAGGAATGCAGGAAAGGGTGTCGATGCACTAGGTAGTTAAGTAAAAACTGAGCACAGTCCAGATGCCTCTTATATCTCAAGTAGAAAAAAAAGCACATCCATGATGCCTCGTAATCACAAAAATCAGTAAGTCAAGTGATCCAGGTGGTACAACTCCCGTTAAAAAAACCAGTTGAGAATAAAAACTAAGTAAAATAATATCTCATTGTGAACAATGAATATGCCAACACATGGGTGGGGATCGTACCATAAAATCTGTGAGAATGAGCAAACATGCAATGTATGCCATAACCAGCATTCAAACAAGGCACTCCATACCAAATAAATATACATCCACTGAAACCATGCTACCAAAGTAGAGAGTACACACATGGGATCCCCTCGCACACAGCCTCAGGTCTAACAATATAATCATAAGCTTAATAAGGATACAACATGCCCATTGCTAATCTACAAGCAAAGGGATCACAAAGAGATTTCAAATCAATAAAGAGGGAGCAAGCTCAAGGCACGACGCCCTACCCCAATCACACCCCTCTAATTCCAGACTGAGCATAGTTGAACCATCACACGGCTACGACGAGCCACCAAGGTCGCAATCATCAACGTAAGAAGAATGCACAAAACAAGCCCTACATGGAGCAAATCATAACTACGAGGCGATAAAAAACAACCTAAAGCGTCTAATGTCCATCCTAGTCTAAGGCAACCACGAATTAATCCTAACAAGATAAGCAAGATCATCTATTCCACAAGCGAAGGCATAATCTAAACTAAGGATCCCAACAACCCACAATAAGCCCAAGGCTCCTACGGAATGAAGAAATGATTTAATAACAAGAGGAAAGCTAAATACCCAGCAAAAACCATCAAAAATTACATAAAATCTATACTAGGCATTTCCTAAGAAGCTCAATTAAGAAAGTAGACCGAAGCCTACCTCAAAGGAAAACATGAGCACTCCAAATCAATCACGCAATAGTTATCCGCACCAGTAACATTTCCATACACTGCAAAACTATCAAATTATCAATCACAATGTTATTACGAATGTTTAGACACTAAAATCAGAACAATTGGAAATGGACTCAAAATTGAGTCAAAACGAGAATGTGGGACCCGCACTGAGAATCCCCAAATTCAATCCATCAAAGTTCCCAAACTCTGCCTCAAACTTGTATTCCAAAATTGAACACAATCTGAAGCCCGAAAACAGCCTAAACAAAAACAACAACATTTACAAGAAAACCAAGCCAATGCAGAAGCTTCAAGCTCAAATTCACCTCAAATGAAGGATCCTCAACAACATCTAATTATAAACCCAAGTATCCACTCTCCCAATGATCACATGGGACTTTGAATCACTCTAATCAGAGCTCGAATGAGGGAGAAATCGCTTCATAAAAATGAGGGTTGAAATCTGAATTTTTTGGATATAAAACCCGAAACTGGTCTTTAAAAGTAAAAAACCAGTCACTAAAAGTTTGATATCTGGTCCCTAAAATCCTGCACCAGATATCAACACTTTAGTTGGTTTGCTCCAACTCTGAATTCTCTGATGGGGTGCTCGGGATTCATTCGGAACCCCGTGCGTGCAAACTAAAAATGCTACCCCATTGAATAGGAAATTTCAGACTCAATGCAACCATCAAAACTCCCATCCGAGGTTGTTTTGATGAAAAGTAGGTCTCATACCCAAGTTATATTTTAAGCTAAATACCATAATAACACTCAAAATTAGACCGGAAGCCTAGGGAACAACACGAAAGGTCTTTCTAGACCATACTCGATATTATGGAGCTAACCGCGCTGATGAAATTCTCATCCGAGCATGTTTACCAAGAATGTTGACCAAAGTCAACCCTTTGGCTTAAGCTTCAAAGTTAAAATGCCTAACGGCAAAAACTCACACCACAAGTCACAGGCCTAAACCAACCATTCCCCTAGCCTAAAATGACCCTTCCGAAGCTGATGAAACCGCCAGAATTGTATTTTAAGGCCATCTTGCTAAACTTTTGACTGAAGTCAAGCGTTCAAGTTAAAAGGCTCCAAAATATGAAAATTTTCACAAAATCCAAACGAACGACCCGCTGATCGAACTGTCAGTCCCAACAAGTCAGAAATGACTTGTGGTCACTACAGGAAAGCTTTAAATGCTGAATAGATCAAAAAACATAGAAAATGATCTGGAGGGTCATTACATGTACCTCAAAAACTCTACGTATGAGGAAAAATCTTCGTTAGTACTAGGCAAGAAAAATAGAATGTTAAACCATATATCAACATCTGAATAGTGTTTAGACAACTTGTCTAACCCTATTTCGGCTCTGCAGTTGACTACATCAGGTATGCAGAAAGAAAAATGTTAGCACTTGAATGTAGCTGACAAAATCCATACAAAATAGTTAACTTATATAAGAATTATATAAACTCTGCTAATCTGATGAATGATCAAACATACATATATTCTATGCTAGTAAATTTTCTTGACACAATTTAGGAATGAGTTTCAAAAGAAAATCTATTAATCATACTTACATCTCAGATTCTATACTTTTCTCGATAGGAACACAGACAACACGACACAGAAATGTTCCATTCTTAGTGATAATACCACACCATATATATTCATGGCTAGAATAATGTTGTCTAGGAGAAATTCTTGCATCACCGTTGTTCTCTCGATTGACTGTTACAGGACATGAAGGTACATTCTTTCAAATGGACCCAAACCATATTGTTCATCCAACAGAGGATCTCGATCACTTGTTGTTTTATGAGGATAAGAAATATCATTTGCCCCATCAATCCTCGATCTTTTAGCTTTCCTTTGAAGTTCACTAGAATAAGTAATTATTGGTCTTAAAATAACAAGGTGAAACCTGCCTTTCATACTCAAAGGTCTAGCTGGGATGTTAGGACCGTAAGATGGCAAACGTCCAGATATATTTGAGGCCCACATAGGGTGCCTCAACCAGCATAGATGCATTTGGCTAGAATTTCCAATATGTTGAATTCTAATTTATCTGGATGTTTGCCACGTTATGGTTGTGGCATCCTATATTCTAATGTAAATATAGGATTTGCGAATCCAAATTTATAATTGGTCACATCTGTTTCGGTTATATCAATATATGGACAAATTTAACCCTCTGATTTATGTTTGTTTTCTTTTCTAATCATAAGATGGTGGTATTAATCTTTTACGGATTCAACCCATTGATCTTAAGAAAAGGACAAGAAAATTAGATTAAAGAGGAGTATCTGTGATACTTGTCTTGAAAGAGCTTGAAGGAAAAATATGGAAATTGAGAGCATCCAGTTTAGGGTCACAAAATCTCAGCCGGAGATGCGAGTCTAATCTGATTTTGTTTTGTTTCCTATTCTAGTTGGCCTAGTTTGTGAACCTATTCCATCTAATATATTTTTGGACCTTGGTCCAATCCTTTATTTTTATCAATATTAAGGTAGTAATCTCTTAAGTTTTTTTTAAAAAAAAAAATGTTTCATGGTAAGTTGTTCTCTTTCTTTATAATAAGATCTATAATTTTTAAGAGGGTTTGGATCAAGACACGTAAGAGAGATCTCACCATTTTATTTACTTATCTATATCTAAGATGAAAAGTTTTGTTAGGGGAACATCCAAGAGATTGCCTTCGCGGATCCAAACGCGCTCACAAGGGACACATTAAGAATAAGACTAATAGAGACTTAATAAGGGACCATTTGAGCTGCACATCTTAATGCTCCTAGGGAGGCATATTTTGAATATAGAGGAGTGAAAGTTCCCAACAAATAAGTACTTTTTCATATCCTTCTATGAACCGTACGAGCACGTCCTCTATCACCCCCACCACGCTTACGGCTCTATACCCTAACCCAACTTGCTATGGACCTGATTCCTTCTTTTCTATTCCTTGGTAAGTGGACCATGGGAGCATGGGGGCTAATATCTGTTTTCGACTGATAGAAAAGATCTCTCTTTTGTCCCTCCTGGCCGAACTCGTAAAAAATCACAATAGAAAAAGTTATTATTACCGGAAGAGTAGCGTCGTAGACATCTTTATCTGAGGAGGAGGCTTCGTCGTCCGGCTCCTCATAAATGATGTTAGACATTATGCACACTTCCCCTAGATCTTAAAACTTGAAGCAATTACTTCACTAAGTCGGGGACAATTATTAGTCCATCTTTTCAGATTAAATGGTAATTAAATAAGCTTATACATAACTCGTAATGTATATAAACTTAAACTAAATTTCCGTCTTTAATAATGGGGACACCTCGAACATTGACGGAAAGAGTTTTTCACTGGTGATTTTTTATAATATTTTCAAATACAAAATCATAGAAAATTAACAAAGATAAAATGACATGCAATCACTAACAAACATTAAACAAAATGAACTCACGGTAAAATGCACTAAATCGAAGTGTAACAAGATTGTGATTAAAATAGAGAAACAACTAAAGAATAATGAGGAAATTAATATAGCTGAAACAATACACACATTTTATGAGAATGAAACATGGCAGTATAATAACAATAATTAACTTTTAAAACTAGACAAAGTGATAAAACAAAATAAAAAAATAGCATTGACACATAGTTAGTAAAAAACTTAAACACACAGTTAACTAAAAAATATAATCATAGTTCAATATAACAATAAAAGTTACTAAGTCAGTGGTGAATGACATAATAATTAATGAAAAAAGTAATTGTGCAAAACTAAACTACAAACAAAAGTAATCAGTCATACAACAACACAACAGGAATGAAACATCTTAAATAGAACGAGTAAAATCAACGAACCCCAACATTTATGGAGTTTATGGGAGAAACACCAGGCTGAAGTGCAAACATAGCAACAACAATAATATTTTAAAAAAATAAAAATAGAGATACAAGAGTCACCAAAGAAGAGGAAACAAAGGCAGTGAGACAAATACGGTTCACCGATTGTATTTGCAGTAGGGTCTGGTCTCTCGGTGTGGTGTTGTTGGTTGTTGTCCAACAAAGCTATGCTGCATGTTTAAACTTGTCGGACTACCTGCAAAACAAACACAAGACATGAAAACAGGAAAAGAGGAAGGGAGGCAATGGTGGTGTGGGTCAGTTTTTGATGGATTTATTGGGGTTTTGTGGTGGAATTGAGGTGATTTCAGGTTAGCTGTTCTTCGGTGTCGTCACTTCACCAAAGAAAATGAAGAGAATAGGGGTTTTGGTGGTTGCCGAGGTTGTTTAGCGATGGTTAGGTATGGGTTTTGTTGGAGAAGGAGAGCAAAGGGAGGAAGCTGCTTGGTTGAAGCTTGTCGAAAACTGTAAGAATGGAGGCAGTTTCGTTGGGGTTTCAGGTGAGGTTTTGCCAGCGGGTTTGGAGCTTATTGGTGGTGGCGACTGAGAGGAAAAAAATGGAAGAGAAAGCTTTTAGGGTTTTGTCAATTTTTGAACCTTCACACCATTAATGAAATTATTTTACCACCACTATTTTTATGTCTAAGTATGATTTATATAGAAAACAAACCACATTTATACAATATAATGGGCTTAAGCCATGGGCTCAAGACCATGGCCCAAAATCATTAGTTAATAAAATAGGTGTGTATCATTATATTCTTAGACTATGTTAAAAATACTGAAATAAATATTAACAAACAGTAATTAATGACATGTAAAAAGATACAATTTAACAAAGAATAATGATTTAATCAAATAGAGACAATATTCTTAACATTTTCAACTGACTGTGACAAAAATAATGTAATCAAAATTAATCGATAAAAATCCTAAAATTTGAGAAATAAGGAAAAGTATCGATAAATTTAATTTAAATTATAAAAAATGTATTTTGAACTATTTAATGAATAAAACATAAAAGTATGAATTTTAAAAATGTTAGGACAAAATTGGGTGTCAAAAGATTGTGCTCTATGAGCTTACATGGCTGGGACAGTCGGAGGAAGCTTCAATTTGGATGCAGAGTATTTCTGTCGATACTGTTATTCAAGGACGAATTTGATTTCACATGTTGTGAAGCTTTTAAACATCTTCACATTTGTTGCTTCTCGTGCTGATATCGAAAAGATATTGAATGTTGGCATTTGTATTTTGCGTGACTCACAAAAAGGAGTGGAAAAGAGTTGTTGTATCCTATTGAATCAATCAAGGAAAATGTATACCTAATTGATGAGTTGTACTTTGTTTCCTTATGATGCTATTTTTTTTTAATTTAAGGTTTACAGTTACCAGAACGACCAATTTGATACTCATAACAACTTACGAAAGGAGTCTACATTCAAGATGTTTTAAAAAAGGAAAGCTGGTAACTTTTCTGACTTGAATAACTGTATCTGAGCAAGATATTTCAGTATGTTCAAATGTGGTTATCTTGCTTTAAGTTTTTTCTATTTCATCCGAGCATGTTTACCAAGACTGTTGACCAAATTCAATCCTTTGGCTTAAGCTTCAAAGTTAAAATGTCTAACGGCACAAACTCACACCAGAAGTCACGGGCCTAAACCAACCATGCCCGTAGCCTAAAATGACCCTTCCGAAGCTAATGAAACCACTAGAATAGCATTCTAAGTCCGTATTCCTAAACTTTTGACTGAAGTCAAGCGTTCAAGTTCAAAGGTTCCATAATATAGAACCTTGCACAAAATCCAAACGAACGACCCGATGACCGAACTGTCAGTCCCAACAAGTCAGAAATGACTTGTGGTCACTACAGGAAAGCTCTAAACGCTGAATAGATCGAAAAACATAGAAAATGACCTGGAGGGTCATTACAGGTACCTCAAAAACTCTATGTATGATGAAAAATCTTCGTCAGTACTAGGAAAGAAAAATCGAATGTTAAACCATATATCAACATCTGAATGGTGTTTAGACAACTTTTCTAACCCCATTACAGCTTAGCAGTTGACTACATCAGGTCTGCAAAATGAAAAATGTCAGCACTTGAATGCAGCTGACAAAATCCATACAAAATACTTAACTTATATAAGAATTATATAAATTTGCTAATCTGATGAATGATCAAACATACATATATTCTATTCTAGCAACTTTTCTTTACACAATTTAGGAATGAGTTTCATAAGAAAATCTATTAATCATACTTACATCTCAGATTCTATACTTTCCTCGATAGGTACACAGACAACACGACACAAAAATGTTTCATTCTTAGTGATAATACCACACCATATATAGTCATGGCTATTATAATGTCGTCTAGGAGAAATTCTTGCATCACTGTTGTTTTCTTGACTGACTGTTACAGGACATGAAGGTACATTCTTCCAAATGGACCCAAACTATATTGTTCATCCAACAGAGGATCTAGATCACTTGTTGTTTTATGAGGATAAGAAATATCATTTGCCCCATCAATCCTCGATCTTTTAGCTTCCCTTTAAAGTTCGCTAGAATCAGTAATTACTGGTCTTGAAATAACAAGGTGAAACCTGCCTTGCATACTCAAAGGTATAGCTGGGATGTCAGGACCGTAAGATGGCAAACGTCCAGATACATTTGAGGCCCACATAGGGTGCCTCAACCAGTATAGATATATTTGGCTAGAATTTCCAATATGTTGAATTCTAATGTATCAGGATGTTTGCCACTTTATGGTTCTGACATCCCAACTAGACCTTTGAGTATGTAAGGTAGGTTTCACCCTGTTATTTGAAGACCAATAATTACTAATTCTAGCCAACTTCAAAGGGAAACTAAAATATCGAGGATTAATGGGGAAAATAACAGTTCTTATCCTCCTAAAAGAACAAGTGATTGAGGTCCTGTGTTAGATTAACAATATGGTTTAGGTCCATTTGGTAGAATTTTTCCTTCAGGTCTTGTACCAGTCAGTCAAGCATCATTAGTGATGCAAGAGTTTCTCCTAGACATCACTATGCTGGCCATGACTATATATGGTGTGGCATTATCGCCAAGAATAGAACATTTGTGTGGCGTGTTGTTTGTGTTCCTATCGGGGTAAGTATAGAATCTGAGATGTAAGTATGATTTAACAGAATTTCTTATGAAACTCATTCCTAAATTGTGTCAAGAAAAGCTATTAGCATAGAATATATGCATGTTTGATCTTTCTTTGGATTAGCACAGTATATATAATTCTTACATAAGTTAACTATTTTGTATGGATTTTAACAGCTACATTCAAGTGCTGACATTTTTTCTTTTTGCAGTCCCGATGTAGTCAACTGCTCAGCCAGAACGGGGTTATACAACTTGACTAAACACTATTCAAATGCTATTGTAGGGTTTAACATTGTATTCTTCTACCATAATACTAATAAAGATTTTCCTCATACACAAAGTTTTGGAGGTACCTTAGGTGAAGAGATTATGTTGGGGTTGGAAGACTTGATGATGGAACTAATATGATTTTGGTGCCACCTTCAGACTTCATTAGGAAGGTTCTGAAAGTTTATGGTCCAGCATGTTTTTATCGTGTGGTTCTAAAATCTGCACCTCATACACATGGTGGCACATTCTTGCCACCAGAGTCCTATCAACCTCCATATGTGGATGCACCTGAGATAACATCCTCTCAGGTTGCCCAAGTGAGGTCCATCTTAACAGATGACCTTATTACAAGTCTAAGTAAGTTTCAACAATCAACTAGTGTGGAAGAAGCTGCAGGTATACATGAATCATATGTTACTGTTGCACCACAGTCTTGGAGATATGTTGATTGACATCTTTATCTTGGAAGACATCAAGATGCTGGAATAGCTCATGGCACCAGATGTTTTAGTGGTGTTCAGTATTGAAGAAGTCTTTTTTTCTCAATTTTGGAATTCAATTTTCTCATGGTGTAACTTCCTCTCCTCTCTCTTTTCTTTTTGTTTCCTTAATTCTTGTTTGATAATCACGTCTTACTTTTCTTGTTTAACTATTTAGTATTCTGTACTAAATAGTTAAGGTTGGAAAGATACATCCATCCATTAAAAAGATGAATCTATAATATCTGGAACTTGGAAAAGTGTTTGACGGTCCTCAAATATCTTTACATAATTGACACATATAAAAAGAAGCATATGTGTCATCTTTTTACCCACTTTTTGTTTTTGTTTATCTCTAAGTTAGCCTTGTGAATTCAATACTAAGAGGATTTCCATGAAGGAAGCATCCTTGGAGAACGTCTTTAGCCTCCTTGGAGTCATTGATGTTTCTAAAATGGATAAATCCAAACCCACGAGAGGTATATGTCATTATGCTATCAAGCGGAAAAACGTTCTAAACAAAGACATTAGGCAGCATCGATAATTTCTGGTTAAGATTACACACCCATAGAAGAGTGTTGATGATGTTTCTCTCGGCACCATTAATAAAACCCTAGAAAAATACTAAACACAAACAAAACTATTAGACTGAGATTCAGGCAAATGAGAAAAGAGAGGAGATAATTTGTTGATTGCGGTGGAGAAGAAAAGGAAATTAACAAGTGAAGTTCTGTAAATGATATTTTATTCTTCAGGTTTTCATATCTAATAGGAGAAAGACAATCGACGTTGATTGTAAATATAGGATTTGCGAATCCAAATTTATAACTAGTCACATCGGTTATATCAATAAATGGACAAATTTAACCCTCTGGTTTATGTTTGCTTTCTTTTCTAATCATAAGATGGTGGTATTAATCTTTTAAGGATTCAACCCGTTGATCTTAAGAAAAGGAGAAGAAAATTAGATTAAAGAGCAGTATATCTGTGATACTTGTCTTGAAAGAGCTTGAAGGAAAAATATAGAAATTGAGAGCATCAAGTTTAGGGTCACAAAATCTCAGCCGGAGATGCGAGTCTAATCTGATTTTGTTTTGTTTCCTATTCTAGTTGACCTAGTTTGTGAGCCTATTCCATCTGATATATTTTTGGACCTTGGTCAAATCCTTTATTTTTAT
>JAJONR010008635.1:0-21276 GCA_029582245.1 Solanum etuberosum | reverse complement strand
ATTTATTTTGTTAAATGTTTTAAAGATTTAAGTTGCCTATTTTATGGCGAGTTGAATATATTATTTTTATTCAGTTTTTAAGCTTTTGTATGCTTGAGTTAGTCTTCCGCTTGTAGTCAGCCAGGATGAGGGTTCACTTAGGGACCAGCAATGGTTCTCGAGTGCCGGCCACGTCCAGGGTGTAGGCTCAGGTCGTGACACAATGCATTCCAGTATCATTATATACTAATCTCGTTATTTCTTGCTTTTTGGTTTCTGTTTAATACCCGTTGTTCTTTGTTTCAGTTATCACATTGTTTTTGTTTCAGTTATCAGATTATTTTAATGTTATGTTGTTACTGATTCGTTTTCTATATATTCTGAAATTATTTTGTTATTATTTGTTATGTCTGCTTTGCTTTTGTATGTTATTTTTAATATTATTTCGTTATGAGTTACTTGAGTACTCTAGGGTCTTTGAGAAACAACATTTCTACCTCCACAAGATAGGAGTTATATGTATGTCATATCCTCTTCAGACATCACCAAGTGAGACTACATGCACTAGCATGTTGTTGTTATTGTTGTATTTGAATTAATTTTATTACTCATATTATCTTCAGATATAAAGAAATTACAATAAAAATTTAATATAATACATGAAAAATTAAATAATAAAATAATTAATAATTTTAAAAATGTATGAATATTCGTAAGGAACTAGGAAGAGAACAAAAGTGCACACTATAAGATAAATTGTTACTTTGGAGCTGATGTTAAGTTTTGATGATTTAACAAACTTAGGAATCTAACAAGGGACCAGATCTTTGTTATTGGGACTGACGAAATGCTATATTCTAGGTGTTTTGATAATCCTCACAAATGCAAGGACCCGGTCCCTGGCAGAGTGCTCTCGTCCAGATTCAAAGTGGGGTACAGCTGTAAAGTTGTCCTCTCAGAATGGTTGGTGAAAAGTGCAGTGTACTTCACCAATGGGAAGCGCGGACGAGGCTGTTTGTTTCAGTGGCTCACAAATGCAGGGACTCGGTCCCTAGCAGAGTTCTCTCGTCCAGATTTATAATGGTGTACAGCTGTAAAGCTGTCCTGTCAGTGGGTTGGTGAAGTCGTCAGCGTACTTCACCAATAAAAACGGACGAGGTTGTTTGTCCAATGGTCAATAACTATTCTTGATCGATATAATCAAAATGACAAACAACAAGAAGATTCATTCATTCAAAATGAGAGAGAGCCAGCAAGTCTTCTCAAGAACTCACTAAGAACACATTGCAAAGGACCTGGTCCCTGTAAGATTGCGTATGTGAAAAGGACGACAAGACAGATGTCAGAAAAGCTGCCACCTCTGTTGTGGTTGGTGCACTTCCTTTTAGAGAAGCAGGCTCTCAGCCAGTGGGGTCGTCTCAAGGAGTTTGTGTTCATTTGATATAGTCTCTTTACACAAAACACAAACTCAAGATTTGGCAAACAAAGATTTGAATTTCTAAAAGTTCATAAGCTTACAAAGAGAAGGCCATCTTCAAGGGAGAACACTGCTCAACTCAACAAAGGGACCTGATAGAGTGAAGAAGAGTCTTTGTTGTATTTTGAGCTTTGTGTCTTATGTCCTTACATTGTAAATCTACTCCTAAGTTATAAAGGATCGTAGATCATTTGCTTATCTAAGTATTTAGTTTGAGTCGTATTAACTAGGATTAGTTAGTCGAATCATCTAAGTTTTGGTCAAGCCTTTTTTTACATCATTGTTTTGCTGTTGTCTTGGGTAGAGTTACCTAGAAGTGTCAACTAGAGTTAGTTGATGTGTGGTGCAGCAGAGTTGCTGCTCGTTTATGCTTTTGTCTTGGAGATCGGAGTTGGTGGCTAGCGTTAGCCTTGTGGGGTTCTTAAAGTCTAGATCAACTAGAGTTAGTTGGTTTAGTGGGCAATATGATTATTGTTTTGGCTCATTTAAGTAATAGGAGTATTACTTAGTGTGGGATTAGGGTGTTAATCTCACTGTTGTGGTTGTAATCTGTGTTTCACTTTTGCTTGAGAAGATTAGTGAAAACAGTTGGAATATCCTGTGTGACAGGTCGTGGTTTTACTCCCTTGAGCAACGAGGTTTCCACGTAAAACTCTTGTGCTTGTTTTACATTATGCTATTTATTTTGTGCACTTCAATTCTGTCGAGGGACCTGGTCCTGTGATCTCTGGTGGACGCGTACATTCCAACATAAATCATTTATCATATATGTACTTGCTCATCAGATATATATAAAAAATGAAATTCATAAACCATTGAGGGGCCAAAATTATTACTTTAACCCAAAAAATTATGGAAAACTCATCTTGTTTGGTCTGAGAAAGAAATTTAGATTAGTTATCTTTAATAATTTTCTTGTTTAATCAATTTTACACCAAACTAAACAAAAGGATTTGTCTATTCTTGTTTCTTTCCTTTTATTTTCCTTCCCCTTCTCTTCATATTCGTAGTTTCCAAACGTAAGAGTCAAGAAGCTACCTCGTGAGTCGCAAGTTTTAATAAATTATGGCTTTTATTAATAATGTAATGTAATGTAATAGAGTTGGTAGCATATTTTAAGAAATATAAAAATAAATATAATAAATTAATTTCATAATACATATGTGGATTGAGAAAGTCATACCATATGAATTAAATATATAGTTGGTTTTATCAATGGAAGTACAAGTCGTATATTGAATTAGCAATACAAGAAAAAACTAATTCAAAATAGAAGCATCTTAGTAGGAATATGTAATTAAATAAGGCATATTCGACTTTTTAATAACCACTATGAAAAACATTGTAACTAGTCCAATATTAAAATATCAAGAGAAAACAATTCAAACTTCAAACAACAACCTATATTTTAGATCTATAATTGATTTGAAAAAAATATAATTTTTCAACCTAGATTTAGACAATTTTTAACAATCCTATAAAACATTAGCCCTCATACTATTCAAGATAAGATTAAGACAGAATTAATTTTTTTTGTATACTTTCACTAACAAAAAGTTGAGGTACTAGATCTCTACCTTGTCAAGTCAAATTATTTATATATATATTCACCCTAATCTTGAATAAAAATAAGTTAATTATTCCAAAAGAGGAACATTTGCAAATGGCAAAATTAATATATGCAAAGGATCGGATTTTTATTTTATAGGTAGAAAAAAGAATCGTTCTTTAAGTGGAATAAAAAGTCGTTTGTTTATTTTATTTAAAAAGATTAACAATTACCTCAAAAGCCGTTGAAATTCGGTGCCCAAAATTAAGAATAAGATAAAAAGCTCATGTCTTTTCTTTACGTATTAAAAGAAAAGCAAGATTCGGCCTTTTAGTAAGAAAATTATCCATATGGTGTTTATATCAAGTTATATAAATTTATTATAATTAAATAATTTACGAGGTAACACTGCATGCTAATTAATCATGATTAAGTGCTAAAAATTTATTTGCAACCATATATCATACGTATTAATTTTGTGTAAATACATATGTGAATTTTTTTTACCATCAAGACTTATTGTGTTGAAATATTTGTGAAGATCACGAACAATGGCGCATGTATCACAACATTTTATAATTTTAATACGAAAATTTGCATAAATCTGAAACTTTGTGAGCTATTATTTAAACTTTGTCTCCATTTATTGTGTTTGAATGATAAAGATGGTACACATGCAACTTATATATATATGTTACATAACTTAACAATTAAACACACATAAATTTTATCAATCTTAATACGTATATGTTATAACTTATGATCAATTGAACATTGTAAATTTTATCAATCCAGCAAAATTAGTGACAATTTAACAAAATAGGAAAATGAAAACAATACTAAAGTCATGATACGTCCATCATAACTTGTGAACAATTGAACACAAATAAACTCTGTTAATCCTACAAGATTTATATACAATTTAATATGAACTTATGAAAATTAACCACGTGTAAATATTATCAATCTGATAAGACTTGTGAACAATATAACAAAATAAAAAAATGTGATTTTTCGATCTTGCATCGGACAAATGTTATACACCGGACGTTTGATGATCTTATTTTATTAAATCATCCCTTTTAATACTTACCTGTAAGATTGTATATCAGTGATTTATGGGCTGGAAAAGTTGTGCAACTGTTCAACCACATATGTCCATCACTTTTCCTTAACCAAAGGTCTCGGGTTCTAGTCTTGCGTATGGAAAAAATCATGTTGAACAGTGTGCGATTCAGATTTAGTCGGGACTCCAATGTGGACTCCAAACACCTAGTGAGAAACCAAAAAGAACATTTCCATCACTTGTACAATTTCACCAATTCAAGAAGGATAATTGGGCCAAGACAAAATGATAAGAGAGGTACAAGATGCCTAAGAATATGTCCTTTTTTTGTGAGACACCTAAAAGGAAAAAATAATTAAAATGTATTTCAAGAACATGTGCAAAAAAATGTTAAGCACCGTACTTATTAGAAATAGAAATTCACACAGTATGTAGGAACAAAAGGAGAAATAAAGTAAGTACTAAATAAAGAAGAAATGAATCAAATTCTTCACCAACTTGAATGCCAAAAAATAATTTCCACAAAGAAAATATATAAAAGTGACCACAAATTTCGCAGTGCTGCTATCTTTTCTTAGAAAAAAGGTGAACTTTTTTTTTTTCTTTCGTGCTGATATCACTATAATATCACATCTTATTTTCATGTTTTTTTTTTAAAAAAAATAGTTATCTGATTAAAAATGAATTATGAGGAAAAGAGATGAAGAAAAAAAAATTTGATTTGTATTTATTTGGTTTGGTTAGGATTTAGTGATCTAGTCTATCAACTTTTTTAAAAAAATAAAGCAATTAATTCATGCTATGAATATTTCTTCCTGAGTCAACTGGTCTTATTTTGAAATAAAAAATAAAAAATTTGACATATGGAGGATTTTATATGATCATTATTAAATCAACTCGATCCTTAGTTTCTTTTAAATTGAAGAAAGTCAAATTAATGTTGGACGTGGGGCAAAACCTATTATAGTCATTGTTCCTTGTTTTCTATCGGTGGTTGAGAAATTTCTAATAACTTAACTTCACATGTGATTTGTAATATATTACGACTCATTTTGTAATTTTAATCGAAGAAAAAAATCCAATAAATTGACTTCAATTACAGTGAATTTTTTTTATGGTTAAATATGTAAAAGATGTTTAATGTGTTTTGTTTGGGAATTAGAGAAATGAAGATAAAATACAGAAATGATTTAAATTTTCTTTTCTCTTGTTTGGTATGATGAGAAAATGATGTTAGATATTCACATATATCGTGATTTAAGTGGATACAAATTTTAATAAAGGAAAGATTTTTTTTTGTAATTATGGTTCAAGATAAACGTTAAATATTTGTGTGATTGTAAAATCATTTTAGTAATAACTTTCCTTTTCTATTGCATTGCCAGCCTGATTTATGTTGTTGCTTTGTACAAGTTGACTGGTGGGCTGGATAGGCCGCTATCCATTACGGTCCACAGTTTGAAAGGGATTAATGGGCCGAAAGTTAATATTTGGGCTTGCATCTTAATATAAGCCCAATCTTCACCGATGCACTTAAGGGTCAGGCTTATTCCCTTATTAAATAGGGAATTTTTTCAAAATGTCAATATTTTAACATTTAATAGGACCCATTAGCAACACTTTCAATATTTAGTAAAAATGTCAAAATTTTAGTTTGTTATGTAACTTATTTATGTTTTTATTATTTGTTTTAATTTAAAGAATACAATTTTTATATAACAGATTGGAGAAATTTAGGGGAGAGAATTATTTTAAAAAAGAACAAACACTTAAAAGTCTCATCAGTTACAAAAATAAAAAATAATTGACAAAATTTTCTCATTATCGATATTCACGTCTCAATTGAAAATATTCACTCTCTGATCAATTAACAATGATTAAAATCTATTTTTTTTCCTGTTTAATAAGAATTATTTGAACGAAACAGGATAAAAAGTTTGTCGACAAGAAAGTTTTGAGAAGAAAGTTCGATAAAATTGGCGGAATATAAATTAGACCAGGTATTAGTTAATTGCTTCATTCTTAATCTGTTTGTAATTGATTATAATTTGATATGATTTTTTTTTACATAATTGTAAATCGTATATATTTTCGTTTTAAATTGTATGTATTATGAACAAGGTATGAATAATTAGTGTTGCTGGATTTGTTGAATTTTGTTTGCCTGTTGAATACGAAAATAATAATGGATTGTAAGAAGACAGACTTTTTTTATTGGCTTTTTGTTTTTACTTTTTTGGAAAAAAAAATGTATCTCTAACTGAATACAAATTGGAGGAGGTACAATTTTCTACGACAATTTGTACTGTGTTTTTTTTTTTTGTTTGGTTATTTGTTTTCTGTTTTTTGAACTACATTGTATCACTAATCGAAAATGATATGATAAAAATAATGGAATTATGTAAGTGGTTGATATGAATACAAGTTTTATATGTGTGTAGTACACATAATATGTTGGCAGATAAGAACATTATTGTAAATAAATCATATTTTAGCTTAAATACAAATACAAAATATGTTGGAGGTCTTAAGATATAATTAGAAATATAATTTTGTTATGTTGTAATTTTGTTAGAGGTCGTAGCATATAATTGAAGATGGAAAATACAGTTTTGTTCAAAACATGATACAAGTACTATTGTAAATACATAAATTTGTAAGTTTGTAAGTTGTAAGTTGGATACATTCACGACACTTTGTGGTAAAGCTCAAGAAATGCTCGCTGAAAATGAAGAACGGTCAGTACGTATGATGGTATGTTGAATTTTTTTAATTTTTTATTTTGTATTGCATACATTAATCTATGTCAAATTTGTTTGATCTTTGTTAAACAGGTAGTGACAACAAGTAATTATGTGCACAATGTTCATCATGAAGGTGCAACATTTATTATTTGCCTTGAAAGGAAAACTTGTACATGTAGGAGATTTCAAATAGATGAAATACTATGTTCGCATGCTTGGGCTGTTTTAAAGAAGAAATTTCTTGATACTGAACCGTATTGTTCTGACCTTTACAAACCATATACATTACTTGTTACATACAACAATCTAATTACTCCATTACCTGATCGAATCGATTGGAATGTACCTGCATATATAGAGAATGAAGTAGTGAGGCCATCAAAATTCAAAAAACTACCTGGTAGGCCATCAAAAAAGCTTCGTGATAAATCGTACAGTGAGCTATATGGGAAGAAGAACAAGAATTCTTGTAATACTTGTGGGCATAAGGGGAATAATAGGCGGTCATGCAGGAATGGACCACAAATTGAATAGTTAGATATGTTTGAATTTTTTTGAAAGTAATTTGAAAGTGTTTGATAATTTCGTTTGTCCTTAGTTTTATGTAATTGATGTTTTGATCATCCTTAATGAATATTATATTTCGAAATGTATTCAGATGCCAGTTTGTATTTGTCTCTAATTATGTATTCGTTTTAATATATTACTAAACTGTTCATATTCAGTATAGGTAAAATGGATACAAAAAATAAACTAAAATAAGATAAATTAGTTCTTATACCAAAATGAAAATACAAAAAAACTGTTTAGAAACAATTATGATGATATAGGTTGAATGAATTAACAAATATAAAATACAATTTTGTAATTCAGGTAAACTCGTTATGAATTCATTTTTTTATTAAATTGTATATGAATAATCGTGGCAACACACATTGTATCAGTATCTGAAAGATCACTAAATAATCCAACCTATCTTATTGTATTTTAAGGCATAACCAATTGTATTCAATACTCTATGGAGAGATACAACATATGCCATAATGAATACCAACACAGTTAAATAAATTAACTTATAAAGCACACAACACAACTACAATAAATGTGCCATAATGAATACAAAACAATCAAATAACAAGTAATGAATACAATCTGATATAGCATCATTATTTGTTTAAAAGAAATACAAACGTATAAAGTTAATATGTATCTTTACTTGACTGGATACAAACAACACTCTTACAATGTCCATAACTATACAAAGATACACAGTACAAATATACAAAGTACAAATATAGAAAAGGATGATTCCAAATACAAGATACAACATAAGCAATCAATGAAATACAATAATAGATATCAAACCTTTTTAATGATAAATCAAAACTTCATACAATCAAAATGATGACTTTGCAGAATAAACTGCTACATAAAAGTTAATGTATAATAGACGAAATAGTTTAGAATACAGCAAGATTAAACATACTATAAATACACAACTATTGTATTTCAATTGTTTCACTACCATCACGAACTATCTGAGGCTTGTTATGCCTTGGGGTGCCTCACTATCACTAATGGCTCTGGCGTCAATTTTCTGTTGGCCATAGTTCCAAAGAAGTGCAGCATATCTTGACCTTAAAAACATTACATCGAAGTTACCGACTGAATTTTCTTGTCCATAAGACAACCACTCGGCATAAGCAAGCATATAAATACCGCAATCCCTATGTACATTAAGAGAAGAGAAGATTAAAATTCAAAATAATACACCAACTTACAAGCTCCCATGTATCTGTTGAGGTATGTTTTCAATGAAAACTATCTCAAAGAACTCGTTCTCTTCTTGGCTAAGAGATATATCTAATCCTCTGTTCTTGTAATAATCATTCATTGTCAACTTTAGAGGAATGAGTTGAGCCAACTTTTTAACCTCAATTTTGATCGCTGCATCATGACCTGCTGCTCTGTAAGAGTCATAAACGTCTATACGTTTATCATTAAGAGAAAGTACTGCCAATACCCAATGGAATTTGTCCTTTACATTTACAGGAATAAAGATGTGATCCACCAAATGCCACAGAATGTCAGCATGCGCTTTATACCCTCTAATGTATTCACCTATAATATGCTCTTCATCAACGCAACAAACATCGCTATCTAAATCTGCATAATTTTTTCAAATTGATGAAATTTTGGAGGTAAATACACAATCCACGATTGTGTATTTATATTTGCTGACAACTTCGTACTTGGCTTTCTTTCTCAAATAATAGAAAATAACATTAATATGATGAACAATAAAATGATAAATAATCATTAACTAATAAAAATCATTATTGATGTAAAAAGGCTATAATTCATACTTACCGAGTCATTCAACAACTGTCCTTTGAAAGACAACTTGTAGAGTCAATTTTTATTGTCTACAATATCAACACCAAAATTCATTGGCACTGAAATGTCTGCTTTCTTCTTCTTGTATCAGTCTTGATCGTGATGCCTAAATAAAATATAAAATGAAACAAATACACAAATCTGACTGAATTTGATAATGAACACCAAAATACAACATACCACTTAAAATTCGAATACATAATATAACATACCGCTCAATTTATGTAATTAATACAAAACTGAAACTATACACTAAGATTAAGAATACAATAACTAAACAACCACTCAGGCTCTCGAATGTTTACAGAATACAAAATGCAGAACAGATTCAAATACAATATATGAGTTATCACACAGATTTGAGAATACAAAATACATAAGACCACTCATTTTCTTTAGTAAATTCAAAACTGTAACTACACAATCAGATTCAGAATACAATACCAAACAACCACTCAGATTATTTAATGATTACGAAATACAACATAATGGACTGATTCAGTATACAAAAAAATCAGGCAACTAAGAAAAACTGTAACGAATACGTAAATCAGATTAATCTTGAGTAAAACGTAGATTAAAGGATGGAAAATCGCTAGAAATTTGATGATTAAGTTGGATACCTCTAGTAAGTCTCTTAGATTCAGCCATTGGAGAGTTTTTTAGAGGTTATCAAACCCTAACCGATATTTCAACTACAAACAACAATTCTAAAAGATTTAAACAAAAATAAAATCAGAAAACAAATCTAAAAATAGTATAAAGATGAATAGCTTAATCAAAGGGATTGTTGTGAATCCAATTTCTGAAAAAAAAGAAAACGAAAAATGACGAAGAGAGATAGGCGGAATTTGAATGATGGAGGAGAATTCGAAGAGGTAAATCTGAGAGAGAAAATAATATTTTTTTTAACATATGAGAGAGAAGTAATTGGAAAACGTGTAATCAATGTGAGATAAAATAAGAAGTAAATTAGGATACACTAAGTTTTTTAAAATAATGACATTTTTGACTTTTTTACTAATATTTATGAAGTATGGAGGTTTTTACTAATTATGTTAGGTTTTTTGACTAGTTTGCTAATTTTTCCTATTAAATAAAGGAAAAACTACATAACTAGACATACATTACTATCATATATACTAATATTACTTCTACTTTCAAACAATTACATATATTATCACTTTTAATATTTTACTATTTATACCATAAATTTTAAAGATTTAATTAGATACACATATTCCTTAAAATTAGGATTAATTAATTATCTTTATATTTAAATATCAATTCATTAACATCAATTTTTTTCTCTCTCCATCAACAGTCCTATTCTGTCAATCTCCTTAGGCAACAGGATCTCTCCTCCCCCCACCCTTTTTCTCTCTCCATCACCAGTCCCATTGTGTCAATCTCTTTAGGCAACATGATCCCCGTCCTCCACGAACAAAAAGGCTAGCGTCATCATCGATTTCAATGGCTGTACGAGCATAAAAGCCAACAAGATTGGAGAAAAGTTGAGCATATCCATCAATTGTAGGGTTCTCAATTTACCTATGATAGAGGTATATCTAAAACTGAGAAAAACCGTAGAGAGAGCATTAATCCTGAAATTGTGAAATTGAGCATTTGTATCAAATTCTCATTATTGTCCACTTTATCCAACAAGATTTGACATTTTCTAAAGTTGATTTTAAGGCTCCAAACAATGCTGGAACGAAATGAGATTGTGTAAAATATAATCAACTAATTAATGTGTGCATCACTGAAAACTTAAGCAAGTCCCATATAGGAGAATACTAAGGCGACAGTAGCACCGAGGAAGCCGAAGAAGGAAGCTACGAGAGATACATAAAAGAAATTATATCAGATTTATAGAAGAAGAGTTCGGATACATAAAATGAACAAATTAGATACATCTAATCATTAAAGTTATATATCATATACATAGAAAAACAATTCAGATACGTAGAATGAACATATCAGATACACAAAAATTGATTTTCTGAAGTTTTTAAACGTACAATTTTCTCCTTAATTTATGTCTTTTAGTTACATTCCTTATTTAAATAAACTTAATTATATATATCTAATTAATATGTATCCAAGATATATGTATCTAAATGCGTCAGATACATGTATCCAAGGTGCGAATTATGATAGAATTGATAATATTGTAAACTCATAAAAAAAAAGTAATTAATTTCTAAACTAGTGGGATTTGTGTTGTTTACCCTTAAATAAATCACATCTCTCTAGCTTCTTTGGGTTTCAGTGTGGGAGAAAAATTACAGCCCAATGTCTCTCTTGGCTAAGTTTTGAAGTAGAGTTTCATAGTTTATTGAAATCATATTGTTAGTTGTTTTCATGTCTTGTAAGTACATGTTTCTCGAATGAATGCAGTTATCTATTTTGTTTCATTAAGCATGAGTGGCTAAATCCGGAATTCATAACGACTTGACCTAAAACAATGCCCTCTGCATTGTAATAGTATATCTTGGTAACTCTTTCGTTTAAATTACTTTCTAATGGTTGCAAACGTTAGGATCTGCCCTAGGTTTGACTTGTTTGAGTAAAATAGTGTAAAACCTGAGAAAAGAGTTAATGAAAAAATTTGGGTTTTAGAACCCGTCTAATAGTTAATGTTGTAGCAAGATTAACAACTTAAGCTATTATCATTGAAATGAGGTAAAACTTTTAGTTCGGAAGAATGAAAGTGACATACAATTATTGTGGTTGAGAAACTATTAATCATAGTTGTAGTCGATAAAACTGGTATACTAAATGATGTGGAGTCTAGTTCTATAATTTACTCGACGAATGGTCAAGAAGTCTAGGTGAACAATTCTAGTTAATCCTCTATCATCATCTTAAATCAAGTGTTATTATTGAATGTTTCTTCTTACAAATTGACTTTCAAACATTTTCCAAAGAAACCCCATTTCCCACTTTGTTTCGGAAATAAGCACCAAATAGTTAAATAACCGCATACGGCTTAGTTCTCGCCTTATTTCTTGTGGGATTCGACCTCAACCTAGTTAATCTATATTTGACAACGACCACTTTATGCTACTTATTTGAAGTGTAAATTTGAGTGTATTAGTTATTTAGTTTGCAAAATAATTACACAGTATATATAGAAAATGTATACTTAATAGTAATAAATACACATATATTTATACATATAAAATCTACCTATATACAACATATACCATCAAAGTGTATAGGCAATTTATACTTTAGTCATATAGATAAACTAACAAAATTGTTTTTAAATCCAATTGATATTCGCCTATTTGTTTGAGCTTCAGAGTAAGAAAATTATTCTTAAAATTACCGAACATCACTAAAAGAAGGTAAAATTCTCATTCACAAATAGTAACTTTCAACTTATAATAGTAATTATCAAAGAGTTTGAAATTTTACATGTAAAATTCAAAGATGCTGAAATTTCAAGACAATGTTCTGGTGTTACATTTTTAAAATTTAAAATTAATTAGAATGATTATTTTTCAAAAACAAGATAAAAAAGCAACACTAGTATTTTATTATGAAAGAAAATGTCATTTTTTTTCTTGGATGTTTATTGATTATTACAGGATTTAATCATTTTCTGTATTGATTTTTTATGAAAATAAATAATTTAGGGACAGTAATAATTCTTCCCACAAAAAATGGTCTATGGTACTCATGACATGGGATCTTGATTCAAATTAAGAATAATTTCACCTCTTTAGTATCCAAGGTATGATTGTCCCAAAAATGAAAAGAGGAAAAAGAAAAAAAGGGACTCCTTTAAAATAGTTTTCATTAATCTGTGGGGCTGACAAATTATCAGTTAGATTTAATTATAATGAGATTTGACCCAAGGTGATAATTGTGTTTTGTGTATGTGGAAAAATGACCAAGGTGAACGTTGTAGAAAAAGACCCCACATCTCAATTATTTCTCCCCATCAATTTACCGACAATAATTGCACGGCCTAATCATTTTATTTTCGTCCATTCTTTTTGCTAATTTAATTTACTTCACAAATATATATATATACTAGTGAACTTGTCCGCGCTTCGCACGCTTATGAAAGATGATAAGATGTCAATATATATATTATCGAGACATATAATAAATTTTATAGTAAAAAATATTTGATTAGAAGTTAGATGACCTTCGACAAAATCACAAGTTACTCTTTTGAACCAAAAGAAAATATAAACTCATGACAATAATTTTTTTATATATAATACAAAACAAAGAGAAATCATAAAGAGAATTACAAAAGAAATATGTAACAATATTCTTACAATCTTAATCATTAAAAAATAAAAAGATGAAATACGAAATCTATATACAATCTTTCGAGCTCTTGTCGACATCCATTCTCACAAGCCGATCATCATTCAATAACCTTCATTTTATTCTTCTAGTCAAACTAAAGCATGAATAAAATAAGTACCAAAAACATAACAATTTAAAAGGCTCGTGTGATCATTTCTCCAAAGTCTTACAATGTCTTTTATTATAGGACTATTATATAAATAACAAATTATGTCATGAATATGTCTATTAATTATTTTAGAGGTTATGATATTAAAAATTATGAGAGTAATGAAAATAACGACTATTAAGTTTTGAATTAAAGATTATGAAAGAACGGTTAATTGATATATTTATTATTCTATAATAAAAATAAATAAAATAGTTGTAAAAAAAATAAGAAAGAAAATAAATAGAACTCTTAAGCAAAATATTAAAATTATCAATAGCAAGAACTCTTGATTGTTCCTCCTTAAAGTACCCTTCTTTTGTTTTCCTCTTTCACTCCATTTATGTTGCGAGGATGATTCTTCTAAAAGGAGATTTATATATATATATATACACGAGCCTCTTTTTTTTTTTCTTTCATGAAATAATGCAACTCCTATTGCATCTTCAAATTTTATACAAAAAAGTTAGAAAGCTTTTCGTTATTTAATGAGAATCTGGTTTTCATCATGTTTTTTTATGATTTTTTAAGTGAACTGATTCATTAAAAATGGAATAGAAAAATCATGTTTTGTAATATACACTTGGGGAAAGCCTATATTTCTAGTAGTGGCTAATATTGAAGCATACAATAAAAATGTGTACCATACTCACATTTTCCACTCCAATTTCTAGCGAATCAGTCCATTGAAAAAAGCATGGTAGAAAACAATTTTTCATTATAACATACGATAAAAATGTGTGTCATACTCACATTTGAGTATCGTCAATATACTTGCTTTTTATGAATGTTGAAATTATAAAATTAAAGTAAAAACCTGTAAATTATAGGAACCTGATGGAGATGCTTGGATTTCTGTTCCTCAAAACTCAGCAAGAGTAATATCAATAATTGCTTTTAAAATGAACTCATGGAGTATTTGATTATTGATCAATTTGAAAATAGTTCCGTGTTTGTTCTGCAATCACAAACATATAAATTAAAATATTAGTTGCCCAACAGATTCTTCACACACCATAATATATAGTACAAAAAGATGAGAATGCAATAGAAATGAAAGGTTTTAGAAACTGAAAATTAAGCAATACATAATTGACATGTTAAATACACTAACATAAATTATTGTATTTACTAAATTTTCGGTTACTTTGGCTAAATGTAATCACAATTCACACGACACTTTAAACTATTATTATTGCATTTACTAAATTTTCTGTTACTTGGCTAAAGTTAATCAAACGGGCACTTTAAACTTCTGTTTAATAGGGAGTTTTACCCTTTCTTGAATTTGTGCTTCTTTACCAAAATAATTACTCCATATTTGACAATGAATATCTTCAAAGGAATGTCTATTCATTTTCTATTGTCATAAATGTAGGTAAGTGATAACTGTAGGATTTTTAAAAAAATTAGAAGAAAAGATCAAAATTATGAGAGAAACTTATTTTCTACCCCACGGATGTGTTTGGTAGGAAAGAAAATATTTTTTGATCTTATTTTAAAATATTTATATAAAATCTAAGAGATCAACACACAATTAAAAATAAAGGTTATTTCCATTCAAATTAAATAGAAATTTGTGTAGTAAAATATGATATTCTCTCTTATTTTTTACTGAACCAACTCATTGGAAAAGTTTAATGATAAAAAACATATTCTCAACAAAATATTGTAAAGCTTCCTAATCAAATACTAGTATTTTTTCTTTCACTAACTTAATCGAAATATCAGTGGAAATAGAAGCCAAATGAAAAAGTTTAATGTAAAAATAGTGATTTTTTCAGAGTGACACTATGGCAGTGAGAATAGCGGTAGGAATATGGGGTTTGGTGGTTGAGGCTTGGGTCCCTCTTGTTGTCACACTTTCTCTCTCACACACTTCCATTTTCTCAAATTTTACCCTTTTCTTTACCAATGTTTCTATAGCTTTTTTTTTTTTTTTTTTTTTTTAAGTCCTACCTTTAGTGAAAAAAAATTATATTCATACAATTATTTATTTTGTGTTTTTACAAATTCATTTGGTTGATTCTTTTTTTCTATTATTTTCGTAACCCACAAGAATCTCTAAAAGTTTTGTTTCACATTTTAAGATACTAAACATAAAGAAAATCTTGAACGAGAAACACAAAATTAATATTGACAATAATTATTGGATACATGCCATAGAAGTATAAAATTTAACAAATTTGAAAAAGAAAAGATAATTGAGTGTTTGATATCATTAATACATTATTATCAATATTAAGCATTCAAATACATTAAGTGGTTATAGAATAAACAAAAATAAAAACATATTTGATAACTAAGAATTGAGTGATTAAAATTAAAATCTCAAAAAATAAATTAATGACTAAAATTTAAATAATTAAAATTAAATTATATATTTAAGTGTAATAAATAATGCCGATTGAATTTTAGTAGCTCAATTGGTTGATTACATGAATTTTTACTTTGTTGAAGAAAATTCATTTTTTTCTTTTTAGTTTCACTATCTTCAATATCCTTGAATTCATCCAAAAAAAAATTAATTTAATTTTTTTCGACATATTACTTTAATTTCCCCTCAAATAAATAATAATAGAGATACAATATATATTAGATACCGTGGGTGAGTTCCAAAGTTTCTTTATTAAAATAAATTTACAAAGAAAAAGTAAAAGAAAAGATTAAAATTGGAAAAGAAAAAGTAAGGGAAAAAATAAGTACATTATGGATCCCACAGTATACACGTGGCAGCCAAAAGAGGCCTCACACAACTGACATTATGTGTGCCTCATACAGAATAAAAATTTTCGGGCAGGTGTGTTTGGAGAATAAGGAAGAATGACACCCCATGGCTCTTTAATTAGTTTTGTTTTTTTAAAAAAAATATTATTATTATTTTTAATATTTTCCATTTGCTCAAACGTTTCAAACTAGCCAAATATTTTCCATTTGCTCACACTACTAATTTGTATTTTATCAAAGAGAAATTTGACCGGTGTTTTTTGTTATGAATCGTTTGATCGAACCCCTGAGATGTTGGTCGTGCAAAAGGCTACAGCCAATATTACTTTTCACTTCATTTTTTCTTTTTGATTATTTTGTTGCAACATTTTGCGACATGTTTCTGGGAATGCTAAAGGATATGTATGCAGTTTCTTTTTTGACCAATTTACAGGGGAATACCACCTAATTTTACTCCATCCGTTTACTATTATTAATCGATTATTCTTAAAATAGTTTTTCATTTTTATTTGTCACTTTTGTTATTATATATTTTATCTTTAGCATTGAATACTTATTTTTCAAGACATTATTTAATAGGAAAATAATTTGATAAAAATACCTATATCGATAATTATTTTCTTAATATGTGTTTCAAGACAAACGGTGACAAATAAAAATAAACGGAGGTAAAAAGAAAAACTAACAAAATGCCCTTAAATACTCCTAAACCAATCAAGCCATAATCAAAGGAAGCACCCTAGTACAACTAAATCATCATAAAATTTCACAAAAACAAGAAAATTAATACATAAAACAAGAATTAAAAACCTCAAACACACTTCCCATTTCCCAACAATCTAGTACTACTAGCTAAGCTAGTTTCTCACTTTCTCACTTCCCAACCATGTAGTACAACAGTCTAACAATGACCACTCAATATCTCACATAGTTTTGCAGGGCAGTTTCTTTGAAGGTTCAAAAGCAAAAGGTCCCACATTAAAGAGCTTTACTTCAGGCTCTGCTGTCTTTGGTAATGTCATGGGAGATGGGGGTGCAGGGATCAACATGGCTCCACTTTGCCCATTGTGGAAATTTGTTGGAACACTGCATTCTGCTTTTGGTGATTTTGCTAAGAACACCTTGCACTTGTGGTAACCTGCTGTGGTTAACCATTTTGGTTGAATAAAGAAGAACCCATTCTTGTCTGTTGTGCCTAGACTTGTTAAGTGGTACTTTGTGTTGTTACATGCCAGCTTCACTACCGCTCCTGTAACACAAATGAACATAGTCAAATACATTATGGAAAATTTAAAACAATGTTTTGAAATATTACAAGTAATTAATATATTAAAGATCACAACATTGTGATATGTTACACAATTTTAAAAATATCTTTTAAGTATTTAGTACTTATAAGACAAGTATTTTTGGACGGAGGAGAGAGTAATAAACATTTGTAAAAAGAGGTCACCTTGGATAGGAGAAGCTCCCAAGAGGGTGTCAACCCCTCGATACTTGCAAGCTTTGCAGTAAACAACTCCTCTCACACCTACAAACTTCCTGACCGGTAGAGGAGACGGTGGTTTAACCGGTGGATGAGCTGATGGTTTACTAGGAGAATGTGCTGGTGGTTTGACTGGTGGAGATGGTGGTTTACTTGGAGAATGTGGTGGTGGAGTTGGTGGTTTGACTGGTGGAGATGGTGGTTTACTTGGAGAATGTGGTGGTGGAGTTGGTGGTTTGACTGGTGGAGATGGTGATTTACTTGGAGAATGTGGTGGTGGAGTTGGTGGTTTGACTGGTGATGGAGATGAGTGGGAGGGAGGAGAAGCAGGGGGTTGGGAGTGATGCTTATGGTGGTGGTGGTGGCCACCTTTATGAGGCTTAGGGGCTTCAACAGGTGGGGAGCTAACAGAAGAATGAGGAGCTAGTTCTGAAGCCACAATGCCAGCATCATTTTGGCCAAGAACAGTGAAGGAAGTAATTAGTAAAACAGCAAGAATAAACCCAAGGGACTTTGTTGGAACTAAATCCATTTTTTTTGACAAATGGTGTCTGTGAATTGAACTCTGAGTAGGTGTGTAAGGGAAAAATGGATGAATTTATAAGGTGTTGAAACACTACTCTAGGTTTCAATTAATTAATTTTTTTTTTAATCTTTATAATTCTTTAATTTTAATTATTCACGTGACATTTAAAATTTACAAAATAGAGTAAAGGAAACATTATTATGAACAATGAAAAGATTTATAAAAAGAAAGAAAATAAAAAAAGGGTAATGCTAAATGACCAGAAATTTAAAAAGTTTATAATATTTTTTTTATTTTAAAATAAATTGATTTTTTTTCTCATTTTTTAATTAAAATGTATTAAAGTTAAAAAAGTAAAAATGTTCAAAAAGATAAAATAATATAGTGTGAAATATGTTATTTTACCATTCTGATCAAATTTTCTGGCCAAAATGATTTTTCCAGCACAAATCATGAATTAAGGGGTCCATCTGATCCTGTTTAATGGGCCAGAAGTGAGGATTAGGACAAATAAAAGGGGTAAAATTCATAATGAAGAAAATAAAGATATTGTACAGGTGGCTAAATGCTTCACATGCAGAGAGAGAGGACAGGATGGGGCATGTTCATTTTGATGTACAATTTTCCATATGTAATGTAACATCTTAAATGGCTATAAAAGGAGGCATATTCAGATCACTACATTCAAATTGGCTTTTCCCATTCCATCTAATTATCTTTTAATTTAAATATAACATAATCTGAAAATAATTAATTCTTTTTTAATTAAGTTAAAATAAAAACGTAAAAAAATATAATTTATTTTGAATAGTGTACTCCCTTTTTGTCTGGATATAGAAAATTGGGGATGGGAAGACAGAATTCCAGGAGTAACGGCTAAATTGGAGCAGCAGCTTGCCGAATAAGGCTGCCTCTTCAATTTCTGGTTTACTTCTCGAGGAAACTCTCTTTTAGATTTCAAATGTTCATAAGTTGGTTGGGTAAGGTTTAGTTAAGTGAAGGATTAGTAATCCTAATTCCTCTTTAATATTCGAGTTTTAAATATGAAATTTTCATAAATAAAAAATTATTTTAACTATAATTAATCGAATCCTCAAATGATCTTTAAAGTTGAAAATTGATATTTTAAAAACTGAGTTTTGAAATTTATGTTATGCTTGGACATGAATTTTACTTTGAAACTTATCCAGAAATTATTATCCCAAAATTATAATTGATTGGAAATCAAAACCAATTATTGAAAGCTGTGTAAATACATTGATTGGAAATCAAAACCAAATTACCCATTGGTACTATACTGAACATTGTTTTCCATCTTTGGTACATCACGTGACGACATTTCATCTTTTGATCAATCAAGTATAATCACTTTCATATTTTGACTTTTGAGGACTAAATCCAATTATATTTAAAGAAGGAAAAATCAACAAACAAACACGATAACACTTTAACATATTTATAACCTCATTGTCACTACTCAATAGTATATGGTAGTATCTTTTTTTTTGCCTATTCATTTAAGAAAGGATTGAGACATTTTAGCAACTCGTTTATTATAGTATTCTCATTTTAGTCGTAACAATTTTCATATAGCTAGGAATGATATATCATTCTAAAGACACTACTATGATATATTCTACATATTTAATATAACATGGCCATTAATTTACTTCATTTTATCAAGAAAAAATAGTACTACAATTTTTTCGATCAAAGCACAATATGGTTTTTTTTCAGGTTTCCAGTCTAAAGTTGAGGGAAATAAATTTCATAGAATGAAAGTCAAGAGAAAGCAATATTATTAAATTTTAATTTTCATAACTTCGTTATCATTCATCCATTAGAAGTCAATATCAAATGGTTGTAATTTTTTTATAAACTTCATTTAAGAGCGTAAATACAAATGATGTATCTTTCTTGTTAAACTACAGAAAGGAAAAGATAAAAGGATTTTCCGTGAGAAACTCAAATCCTTTCATACTTTTATTTTCCTAGCTAAGTACTCCATTTTTACTTTCTGCATGGGAATTTGTTGGGGGCTTCAAATATAAAAGGCCCAACACCAAAGAAATCGAACATTGGGCCATGATTACCCGGTGGCAGGATAGGTTTCAATACAACATCAGATTGGGCCATCGAGGCCACCATGATCTCTATACAAAAATTGAAAGCAGGTGTATATCAGGACAATACATCAAACGTCTAACAAGCTTCAGCAAACCAACAAACTAGGCGAGCATGGCCATAACGTAGCTATACACCCCACACACTAGTCTGCAAGCCTCTAAGAGTGGTAAAGATTGGCGGGACAGGGCCCCAGCCTACCCATAAAAATATATACAACAAAGGCTAACAAACCAACCAACTCTGGCAGCTCTGGAGGAAAGGGGCTAGCCAACTAGATAGAAGTCAATCCTGCTGCTGAGGAGGTCTACTGGGTCGTCTGTCGGGACCTGCATGCATGAATGAAGCGCCCCCAGGCAATGGGGCGTCAGTACTAAATAATGTACAGAGTATGAAAGGCTATAGACTAAATGAGCAAGAATCATAATATACCAAAAACAATTAGGTAAGGAAATCAAAATTTAGATAAGCATGCTAACCCACTACTGAATCTAAAAATACAAACAAATGATCAAACAACAACCTAACCAAGCCCCCATAAGCTCGGCAAGTACAAACAACACACCACCTACCTAGGCCCTCATAAGCCCAAAAGGTGCCAAATCAACCTACATACCCCTATCGGTAGCCCCTTGTCTTTGTAAGAAGTCACATAGCCCTTTTTGGCAACGATATAGCCCCGTAGGCAGCGCATAGCCCTCTTAGGCAACATCATAGCTCT
>JAJONR010008633.1:0-24179 GCA_029582245.1 Solanum etuberosum | reverse complement strand
CTTGTTCTTGGTCTAAAACAAGTAATTAACGCAAGGATCAATAAACAAGGCATAATTTACCCAGATAATAATCAAACTATCAATCCAAGGCCAACCCCAAGATCCTAATGTTCAATTATGGCTTTCACCCCCCCCCCCCCCATCAATTTTCGGCCAAAACCCTCCCCCAACGATCATTACCAAAGATTCTAAGTTCTAAGAATCGAATTATGGATTAGGGGAGTAATAATCTTACCTTTAGCGCTAGAAATCGTGGGAATCTGTCAAGAACTGCTCTGGGTCGTCTCTTAGCTCTCAAGAACGAGGTTTTGCAGAAAATAACGATTTGAGGGTTTTTTCCCGACTTAATTCGCGACTGGCCCGCCACGGCGGTCCCCATCCCGCCACAGCGGCCTCACCCTGGAAAGATTAATCCCGCCCCGATGGCTTGCACGGAGACAGAAGCTCAGAATTTGAGTTTCAAGCTCCCATTTCACAACACACCTTCAACCTGGACGTTCAAAAACCACCCTTCCACGCCAAGATCAGTTTCGGGACTTCTACTCGCCCGAATTCGATTCCGTAAAGCCGTGCAGGCTCCTTAACGTCTTGGCTATCCACCCATGTGATCAAATTCATAATCGAACTCCCCATCTATTATCAGATTTCCCTAGACCTCACCTGACTCAGATTTCGTCCAAGTCTGGCCTAGACTAGAAATTTCCAAGTCACTACTCAAAAGTTTTTTGGTCCAAATTCTTTCCCCATTGGCTTTTGCATAACGACGGAACAGGTCATTACACAAACAAACTAAAATGAGTAGAGTAACATAATCTATAGATTATAAAATTAGTCATAAACAAAGTGATGTACTTTAATATAAATATAATGAAGAAAGGAAAAAAAAAAAAAACTTACAATTGGTGAAGATGATATGCTCTAGTATTTATAGTAATCAAAATAAATTTGTCATTTAATTGAATAATATAAATTAAAAGAGTAATATAGTAATCCATAAATTTGTAACTTATATTGGTATTAAGTGCCTTAATTGTAATTTAGTATTTCTTTAAGAAGGATAGAGAAAGGTATTAGGAAAAGTGATTAATGATGTTAAATGGTGAACAAAATAAATAAAATTAACTCTAATTTATGCAAAATATTAAGGCTAGAAAATAATGAAAAAGGCACAAAATCTAGTAAGAAAAAAAAAGGATGAATAAACAAAGGTTTTATGAATTGATTAGTTGAGCTGATTACGGAAAAATCTTTTTTTTGGGCTTTATTGATTTGTGATAGTGACCTTTTCAATTCTTCAATAATCTATATAATAATTAACAATTAATGTAATAATTTATAGACAATAAATTAATATGGTTATTAAATAGAATATGGTTAATTCTTTAATTAAAAATAAGAAAAAATAGAGGAAAATGTCAAAAAAGGAGATAAAAGATAAATAGCAATGGAGGCTTTAGAGATGTGCCACATCACCTTGCGTATATTTGGTTTTATATTATATATAGATATAGATATATAAAGGAGAAATATACTTAAAATATTTAAAAAAATATTATCAATTTATAATTTATAATTGGAAGACGGATAAAAAAGAAAAGAAAAAGATTTTTATTTTATTAAGAGTAGAAATTAGAGAGGTGTGAGTTATGAATAATTACTCATTATAAATTGGCATGTGGAGATTTTTTGTAAATGTTCCTCCTTAAGTAAAATAGTTATTTGTATTAAATAAATTAATTTACTTTTACAACAAAATAATTCATTTAAATTCTAAAATAAAGCCAAAAAAATAAGAAAAAAGATAAATGGTAATGGAGGCCATATAGAGGTGTCACATCACTTTCTCTATGTTTCTCATATATATATATATATATATAGAGAGAGAGAGAGATTTCCATTGAATTTAACCGTGGGTAACATGATTGGAGACAACATTTTAACTCCTCTGAGGTATGACATATTTCCTTGATTTTTTAATCTCCTAATTGGTTCTATATAACCAACATTGTATGTCAATTATTAACAACCTTGTGGTATATTATATTTCCTTAAATAATGTTGCGATAACATTCCAACGAAGTCAACTCTTTGATCTTTATATAGATACTCCATTCGTTTAAAAAAATGATATACTTTCATTTTTAGTTTATTTAAAAAAGAATGATTCTTTCTTTTTTTTGGCAATACTTTAAATCCAACTTTCCACTTAGCATGTTTAAGACCATAAGATCAAAGGACATTTTGGTACATTTAACATAACTTTAATTTATGACCACAAATTTCAAAAAATTTCTTTATTCTCTTAAACTTCGTATCAAGTCAAAACAAGTCATTTTTTTCTAAAACGGAGGGAGTACTAGATAGTCCATGGTCCGTGCTCGGTGTAGGATATTCACTTAAAATAGAAAAACATCCATGAAATATCATCTTTGAAATTCTAATTTGTCTTTTGATGAATAGAGATACATTTATGGTTTCGCTTCATTATTCCACCATGAAGGCTCACAAGCATGTGTTAATATAAATAACAGTTGAAGTTCTTACTTGATTATTATTATAATTGCATGATAAATTGACTAATCATCAAATAAGGGTAACGACTTGTTCCCGTCATTATGAAAAAGCCAATGGGGAAAGAATTTGGGCCAGAAAACTTTTGAGTAGTGACTTGAAAATTTCTAGCCTAGGCCAGACTTGGACGAAATCTGAGTCAGGTGAGGTCTAGGGAAATCTGATATAAACGGGAGATTTAATTATGAATTTGATCACATGAGTGGATAGCCAATACGTTAAGGAGCTCGTACGGCTTTACGGAATCAAATTCGGGCGAGTAGAACTCTCGAAACTGATTTTGGCGTGAAAGAGTAGTTTTTGAACGTCAGGGGTTGAAGGTGTGTTGCGAAATGGGAGCTTGGAACTCAAATTCCGACCTTCTATCTCCGTGCAAGCCGCCAGAGCGGGGCCGCTGTAGCGGGACAGTCGCGTCTTAAATCGGGTAAAAAACCCAATTTCGTTATTTTTCTGCAACTTTCGTTCTTGAGAGCGAAGAGACGACCCAGGGCAAGTTCGTGATAGTTTTCCACCTCTTCTAGCGCTAAAGGTAAGGTTTTTACTCCCCTAATCTATTTTTCGATCCGTAGAACTTAGATTCTTGGGTGATTATCATTGGGGGAGGGTTTTGACCTGAAGTTAATGGTAGGAAAAGCCCTAATTGAATATTAGGATCTTGGGTTTGGCCATGGATAGATAGATTGATTATTATCCGGGTAAATTACGCCTTGTTTATTGATCCTTGCGTCAATTAATTATTTTAGACCAAGAACAAGCGGAAAGAATCTGAAAAGGGAAGACTCAAGTGTCTTAGGAGGATTCAAGCTTGGTTTCGAGGTAGGTGATGGTTTGATTTCATGTTTGTGTGATATACGCCGGTGAATTGCTCCATTGTATGCATGCGTGTATGTGCATAGTGAAATGTGAATCGAATCTAATGTAAATGAGTATATATATGAACGATTGCATGTCATGAACCTAATACTTGATTGTATGATTATGAGTAATGTTCATTATGAGTGTGATTGTGATTGTGGTTGTGCTGATTGGATCGGGTGTCACGTTTCGACACATATATTGGATCAGGTGTCACGTTCCGACACATATATTGGATCGGGTGTCACGTTTTGACACATATATTGGATCGGGTGTCACATTCCGACACACTAACAGTTTGGGTGTGGGTTCCATGATAGAACCATTGTGATTATTACATTCATGTTTATTGTCGTTGATATTGGGAACGGTATGTTGCTTTTGAAATGATAATTGTTTATGTATTCTGTATGTGTGTGCTTACTGTGTTGTGATTGCTTGCCTATGTTTCGCTTACTGGAATAGTCGCGTGATACTGCACTTGCTCATTTTTTGTTGAGTACAGGGCATCTTCAAGCGGCTACTGATAGACCTCAGCTAGGAGATCAGTGATCGAGACCGGATTCAAGGGTGAGCCAGTTCTTTCAGGCTGTCATGGGTCCTTCAATTTTGCTTAGTCCCTTCCTTTCGGACTCAGACTGTTCTAGTAGTTTTGCTTATGTTAGTTTCGGGTTGTACCCCTCTCTTAGACTTGTTCATTTTAGTAGTTTTGGTACAATGACTTTCAGATTCTAGGGGTTTTTTTTCCGCAATAGTTTGATAGTTGTCTTGGTTAAACTTCGGAGTTTATGGGAACTCCATATTTCTTAGACATTTAAACCTGCTTCCGTATCTTTAAATGTTCTAATTTTCGTTACCTTGTTTAGTTGGGTAGTGGTAATGGTTCTCTCACTGGAGGGTTAGTGTGGGTGACAATCACGACAGTCTGGATCGTGACAAAGTTGGTATCAGAGCCCTAGGCCCGTTGATCTCCTTGTACCAAAACGAGTCTAGTAGAGTCTTGTGGAACGGTACAGAGACGTCTGTACTTTTCTTCGAGAGGCTATATGACTTTAGGAAAACTCAATTCTTTTTTTCTTCGTGCTATTACTTGAATCCAATTGGTATCAAGGTGATACAAATTGGTATATTTCCTCCTTCACTCTATGGTCAGAACTAAAGCAACAGAAGTGGTAACACCAACACTAGCAAGAGAGGATGCGTCCTTCCAAATAAGCATGTTTCCCCGATTCAAGGTGGGCATGTAATGACTAATGACAAACATAAGGTTTTTATCATGTTCTTAAGGTTGAAACCTTCATTCTTCATGGGTACTGAATCTGAAGATTCTTATGATTCTCTTATTGATTGTCATGAGCTGCCTCATAATATGGATAAGGTAGAGTGATTTGGTGTTGAGTTTACGATTTACCAGTTCAAGGGAGACGTCAAAATGTGGTGGTGGTCTCATGTTTAGTATCGACTAGTAAATGCACTACTCATGACTTGGGAAACATTTTAGAGCTTTCTTTATGGAGAAGTATATACCCTGAACTTTGAGGGATAGGAGGAGAGATGAGTTCTTGAATATAGAGCAACATAATATATTTGTTGTAGCCTATAAGGCCCAATTTTATATTTTATCCAAATATGATACTCCACTTTGCTTCAGTCAAAAAGAGCAAATTCGTCGCTTTGTGAAGGGAATAATGTCAGATTTGCAGATTCAAGCTTATAGGTGACAACATTCATGAAGTTTTGTAAGGGACGGCTAGATAATGAACACCATTACTTTGGAAAATGCATTTAGTATTGTTGTCATAACATGTATGGGTTGCTTGGTAAGTGATGAAATCATGTTGGGACAATTAAGGTTAGAATCTCTACTACGATTTCCTAGATTGAGTGTATATCAAAGAGGGTCATGATACGACTACTCCAATAGCAGCGATGCTTACTTGGTTAAGTTATTAAGTGTATTAAAATTGTAGAGAATTTGTACATATGAGGAGAGATTATTTCCATCGCGCATGTCTGACCTCGTGCCGCAGCTGACCAGAGCAGTGGTACCAGCGGACAGCGATAGTAATGGCAGAGGACGTCCACAAGGTGGGCGAGGATGGAATCAGTGAGGCCGTGGAGGCCGAAAAAATGATAATGCAGGTAGAGAAGCAGTGCAGCCAGGCAAGGAGGATGCCCTTCAAGATGACAAGGCTCAGTTTTATGCCTTTCTGGACAAGACCAAGGCTGAGGCGTCTGATGCAGTGATCGCAAGTATTATTATTGTCTGTGACCGGATGGCTACTGTTTTGTTTGATCCGGATTCTACTTATTCATATGTGTCAGTTCAGTTTGCCTTGAAATTTGATGGGGTTTGTGATGTACTTGATGCCCACATCCATGTTTCCACCCTAATTGAAGAGTCTGCCATAGTCAACCATGTGTATCGTGTTTATCCTGTCTTGTTTATGAATTTTCAGACTTGGACTGATTTGGTTATTCTGGACATGACTGAATTTGTTATAATCTTAGGCATGACTTGGTTGTCCCCCTATTATTTTGTGCTTAATTGTAATACTAAGTCGGTAACTCTAGCGATCCCGGATAGGGAAAGAATAGAGTGGAAAGGGGTGTACAAGCCTAAGCCAGCTAAGGTCACAACTTTCGTGCGGGGTAGAAAACTGGTGGGGCAGGAGTGTTGGGCGTATTTGGCTCATATTTGGGATGTTGATGTTGACTCTCCCTCTATTGAGTCTATTCCTGTAGTGTCTGAATTCAAGGAAGTTTTTCCTACCGATTTACCTGGTATATCGCTCAAATCCAGGAGCTTCTTGGTAAAGGTTTCATCCGTTCTAGTGCTTCCCCGTGGGGTGCTCCTGTCTTGTTTCTTAAGAAGTAGGATGGTAGTATGAGGACTGATAATTTTATCTTAAGCCATAAAGGAGTGGATTGATACCGGAATGACAAGCTTATGGATAAAGAAAGTCTCATTGAGTATATTTGGGTGAAGGCAATTGAAGATTTTAGTAAGAAAGTGCGTATAAAATCGGGTTAGTCCTTTGAATTTGATAGGTATACCTGAGTTTGAGGTGTCATGTCGATGAAAAGATTGACTTCTTAGTGATAGCCAGGGCTAACTGAGCATAATGGTAATAAGAGTTTGTGATGGATTGTGATGGGATGCAACTATATAATAAGGTTGTGGTTTTCTAATATTTGGTGAGTAACGTGGTTGTATGGAAAGTTTTAAGAGATGGTGGGACACCACTTGAATAGAATTTAAAAGAGGTAGAGTCATAATGAAGAAAAAATAGTGGGATGTAGTACAGCCTTTAGAGAGAGGCGAGAGCAAGAATATTTCATTTAATTGCAAAGGCTAAAGAGATATCTTCAGAGGAGTATATAATTGGGTTCAGAGATGCGTGATTTCATTCGTTTTGCTGTGGCTATGGTAATAGTGTCACAAGTCCATCAGATTGGTTAAAAACTATTGAAAAAGACTTGAGAAAGGAGTGTACAGACGTTAGCTCGAGTGTGATGATAAGTGCTTTGTTTTTGTTTTTGAGTTTAGTAATGAGTACGATTGATTTTTTTGCGAAAGATATTGTAAGATTGATGGAGAGGCGATCAATGATAAGCGAAGATCCATGAATTCATAAAAATCTTCAAGGTATAAGCTAATGTTGATAGATAAGGGGATTGTGTTATACGGTTGAATTTACAATTCAGATTTTTCATTACAATTCAGATTTTTCATTGTAAATCTACATTCGTGGTAATATATTTTGTCAAGGTATGAATTTGCAAGGTGAGAAATGATCAATTATATCAGGTATTGAGCATTTAAAAGGACTTACACTTGGGTTGAGTCGTAAAGTTTATTACTGTTGATTGTTAAAGTACCTAAGAAAGGTTTTCATTTAAAAGTGTTTGTTTAGAGGAAAGCTTTTTTTTCTTGTTCTTTCCGTGTGTCTCTCTCTATGCGTGTGATGCTGTTGTATTTTTGTTGTTCCGTGTGTATGTTGTCAATGGTTGTCACTTTTTTTTTGTTTTCCTTTGTACGTGTATGTTTTTGTGTTCGATTTTGTGGGTAGAGTTATGGACATATAGTTGCTGAATTAGGATTGTGTAAGAGTGGAATTTTCAGAGTTTGAACAATTTTAGAATTGTGTTAAAAATTTGAGATAAATTTTATGTAATTTGAGATTAGTTTTAGCATGAAAGTTCTTTAAGGATGAAGACTAATTTTTTACGAATTTTTTCCCATTTTTCCTCCCACTTTTTACGTGTGTTTCTTTTTTATTTTATTTTATTTCCTTCTCTTTGTACGTTTCTTTTCTCTTTTCTTTTCTTTTTTTTTTTGAACGTTTTTTACTGTTTATTATTTTTCTTTAAAATATAAAATTTATTAGAAAATACTAATGGACTATAATATTTAATTAAAAAACATATTTTTTTTGTAGATTTTCTTTTTTTAAAAAATAATAATAATAATATTAAAACAACACTTATCCTTAAAAGTGATTCTATTTTTGTAGTTTTCAATTTTTTAAAATAAATTCACTAGGAAGAAGTAAAATTAAAAAATAATTAAATTTTAACCTACAAGAAATAATTTCAACACTAAAATGGTGCAAAATCTCAGGTTCGATAAAAAATTAGGTATTTACACCTACCACATATGCTTATCCCGATAGTAATATTGTCGCGAAGCTAAGAAATAGGGGGAGTTCATGAACTCAGCAAGGAGATAATTTACATGGACCACTCGATTATAAAAAGTCTTTATCATTTGAAGAAGCAAGAGGAGTCCAAAGAAATTGGTGAAATTTTCACCAAGACGTGGCTCAAAGCTCCATTTGAGTTCTTCCACGACAAGTGTGGGGTAGTTTCCAAAAAATCACTTTAAGGAAGAGTGTGAAAAATAAAGATGATTTTTTGGAGGTACAAATAATCATAGACATTTAGTAGAACTTTCTAGAGTTATGTAAAGTTATACCTTAAGTACTTGATGTATCTCATAATTGTATAGATGTTCTAGGAAATTAGAACTTTGTGGTAAATTATAGAATAGTCTAGATTCTTGTTAGATAGTTAGAAGATAAGGTTATCTTGATTGTTCTTGTAGATGTATCTAGAATAGGTATTTAGAACCATCTTTACACAAGTATAAATAACGATGGTCTTAGTCATTTGTAACTAACCTAAATTAAAAGCAATTAAAGAGTGTTCTTCCATAACAAAGTTCTCCTATCCAATATCATCCTTCTCCTTTCATAGTTTTCTCTTCTTTTGTTGAATCGTGCGATCTTAGTTAACGATCTTAGGCTAGTAGAAGGTTTAATTGCTTAATTTTCCTAATAGCTCTTACCATATATTTTTTCTTAATTTTTCTAATACCTCTTACCATATATTTTAGGATTATTTAATTATTAATTCTCCTAATATTTCTCACCATACATGTTCCTCTTTCCATATATTTTATGACTCCTTAATAATTATTTTTTTAATACCGCTTGCCATATATTTTTCTCTTACTATATATTTTAGGACTCCATACTTATTAATTTTCCTAATAGCTCTCACCGTACATTTTCTTGTTACCATATATTTTATGACTCCTTAATTTAGTGATATATATATGTATGTATGTGTATTTGTGTGCGAGATTAAGAGAGAGAAAAGCAAGATACAAGTTGAATCTCAATATAGAGATGGTATCAGGCTGTATCCGCGAGACACTAGTTGCATATGAGATACACGTATATAGCATCTGTCCTCTCTCTCTCCAAACTCTCGCTCGCCTCTCTCCTCTCTAAAACTCTTGCTAAGAATTGTAATTGGGCAAACTATAACTATTTCTCATAATTATGGTCCAAACTATATTTATTTATGAGATTTCTCATAATTCTTTTTCCATCTTAGTCTTACCATGACAACATTTTCTATGGACTATATGTTGGGCTCGTCTAGCCACTACGTTGCTCAATGTGCTTGAGTATTCCGAAACTCAGCCCATACTTTATTAGTGGCATGGCAATTCATTAAGCCACAGTCCAAACTAGACAGGTGAACCCAAATTGTACATGTCCATATTTTGTTTTGACAGGCTTGGTTTGTAAATTTTGGGGTTTAACATTTATTTCTAATTATTAAATGAAGTACAACAAAGATAATGTAGGAACTTCAAAAAAAGAAAAAGAAATAGAAACTAATCAAACTACAGAGCTTGACACAACCCTTCATTGAAAAGGTAATGCTAAATATCAACTCAAAGTAGTACTTTGATTTGAAATCCAAACGTGTTTAGAACACACGTTTGGTTATCTTTTTGCATATGTGAATCAGAATTAATTTACAATTGATAAAAGAAAAGTTTTGTGATGAGTGGTGAAAGCTTAGTGAGGAGTTTGAGATGACACATTGTGGACCTATCCTCATGGTTTGGTTGGCAAAACAACAATCATTATTTTGACACTTTCTTCCCAAGTGGGGTTTTTATTTTGGAGTAGCCATTATCTTTGAAGTGACTATTTTCTTATTCTTCTCCTTTCACCCCTTGTTGAGGTGACTATTTTTCCTAATTTTACTTTTATGTTTACATATCAATCATTTCATTTTCTGTTATTATTGGATTATTAATCATGTAAATTGTATTCCATCCGTTTCAATTGTTTGTTAGAGTTTAAGAAATTAAGAAAACTTTTGAATTTTGTAGTTTCAAACTAAAGATATGTAGAATATATCAAAATATCTTTGAATCTAATGATGTTAAACATGACATGTAAAAAGCGAACAAAAGAGTTGTAAAAAAAAAAAAGAATATTCTTTTTGAAATGAATTAAAAGAAAAACAAATTGAACCGGCGGAGTGAAAGGAGAATTCATCTCTCATGTCATATCATGTGCACGAGAGTTAATGTCTCAAAAGATCACCCAACTTTGAAATTTATCTAGTAAGTCATTGAACTTTATTTTGTATTAATAAAATCACTCAACTTAGGCCTTTATATCAATAAAATCACTCAACAAATTTATCATCTAGAAAGAAATTTGACATGAAAAATAATTTTCTTTTTATAGCAGGTAAATATGAATTTCAGCAACAAATAAAAAATTTAAAACCCATTAAAACATTTTAACAGGTATAATTTTTTTTAACTAATTAGGCGTTGCATAAAAGTACATAATGCTGCTGCCAAGTTTGATTAAATTATTACAAATCAAAGAAGATATGTATTTTTTAATGATATAATTTCCTTTTTTATGTTGATCAATTTCAACGTGTTACTCCAGTAAAAGAACGACACTAATTAATTGTTTATCTAAGTTACGAGTATATTTTAATGCTCTCAAACAAATAATTTTAAAATGTATGCGGTACTTCATATTTCTCATACACCTATCATGATACATTGAAAAATTAAAATACAAAACAATATTATAATAGTTATTTCACTAATTAAGTAAATTTTTAATTTTAATTTTATTTATTTGCGGGGTTCATATTTATATAATATTTTGCCATGTCAAATTTGTTATAATGACAAATTTAGTCAAGTGATTATATTGATATAAAAATTTAAGTTGAGTGATTTTATTAATACAAAACAAAGTTTAATGACTTTGCTAGACAATTTCTCAAAGTTGAGTGACCTTTTGAGATATGAACTCTGTGCGCGATGCAGCTTATAACGCTTGGGTGATTGCACTTATTAAAGTTAAGTTAGTTCAACGCGTGCATATTGATAGACGATTACGACGTTTATTGAAGTGGGATAGAACTGATTTTTCTTTTAAGAATAACTGCACATCAACAGCAAATATTAGGATAGGAGGTAGGGCATGAAATCACCAAAATACTTATTACTTACCTACTCATACTTGGGGTAGTTTGGTATAGATAGTTTAGATGTGAGTTATGCGGATATTACATTCTGCATAAGTAATATTATGTTTGATAACCCGCAAAAATTAACGCATGTATAAGTTATGAGAGAATCTATATATATAATTTATTTATACAGAATAGAAGGTGGAATAACTAATACATGAATTAATTCATATATACATATCTAATATTTGCATGAAACAATACATAGATTTCCTTATAATCAGTCCCTTTGAACTAAACCCTGATATTATCTAATGTTGAGGTAAAAATATAGTCTAACATGTTCAAAAAGAAATTGTGAATAATATTTCAAAAGAAAGTGTATCTCATTTCAGAGATTCAACAAAAAATTGTTCTTCTCTATTCTGTCTGATTCATTGAGTTCTCTACTTTAAAGTAATTGGCATTTTTTATTTCTTCTACCAGTTTCTACTAAAAAAAAATTGTTGAATTTGAAAATATACAACTTTATCGATGAAATATTCTTAAGGATATTATTCGTTCTTACAAGCATCAAGCTGAAAATTCCTGTGTATTTTATGTGATTAATTTTAATAATTTCCCAACAATATAATTAGTATAGGTAGATGGACTTTAGTTATATAACCTAATTTACTTGGGTAAAACAGAACTATAGACTATAGTTGACCCTATCAAAAAATGGTTTTATCTCCAATTTTGTACATCTAAATATAAAAGATGTATAGGAGGAAACCTCATCCTCCTATTTCCAAACATGAGATTCAAAAAGAAATTAAAAGTGTTTGAAAAATATTTTTCTCAAAAACAGGTGAGTATTGTAAACAATGAAATGTGGATGCCATGTAGCAAATCCACATTTCCTGACTTTGGAGATTCTTCGTGACTTTGGAGATTTCCTTCATGACTTTGGAGATCTCCTTCATGACCATGAAGGATTAGAGATATACTTTTACTTTCTATATATACTCATCTTATATGTAGACATACATGCATTGAAAGATTGGAAGAAAAACATTACTGCTCTTTCTCTCCATTTCTTTGTTATTTAATTTCTAATACTTTATTTTATCACACGTTATCAGCACGAAGTCTCTTATAAGGTATGTTTCGGTGATATAACTATTTTTATTTTCATATTATAAGAACAAGTATACATTAGAATATTTTCAATTTTTATGTTCTCTAAATAATATAAGATGGTAGTAATTTTATTAATTAATGAAAATAAAATTTCTTATTAAAGAATACTACATATGATATTCTTAATTTTCAATGGTTAAAAGTTTATTATTTTAATCTAATTTGACTATTTTTATGATAGTTTTCATCATGTCAAATTTGTCAAAATTGGAGTTCGTGGCACTTGATATTTCTAGCAAAAATTGTTTATCATGGGTACTCGATGCTGAAATTCACGCTAAAGATCTTGGTACCACCATTACTGAGGGTAATGCAGCATCGAGTCAGGACAAAGCGAAGGCCATGATCTTTCTTCGTCATTATTTGGATGAAGGATTAAGGGCCGAATATTTAACAATGAAAGATCCACTTGAATTGTGGACTGGTTTAAAGGAAAGGTATGACCACCTTAAGGCAACAATATTGTCAAGGGCTCGTTATGAATGGATACACTTACGATTACATGACTTTAAAACTGTATGTGAATATAATTCTGTTGTTTGTAAAATAACTTCCCAATTAAAATTATGTGGAAAAAATATAACAGATGAGGATATGTTGGAAAAGACTCTTACTACTTTTCATGCCTCAAATCTGGTGTTACATCAACAATACCGTGAAAGGAGATTTAAAAAGTATTTTGATTTAATCTCATGCCTTCTTGTGGCAGAGCAACATAATATCATTTTGTTGAAAAATCATGAAGCTCGTCCCACTGGAACTGCTCCATTACCGGAAGCAAATATGGTAGAAGCACATGACCAGCCTGAAAGAAGACAAAATAAAAATCGGAGCCATAATAATGTGCGTGGACGTGGCAATGGCAGAAAATGATATAATAATCATCGTGGTAGTGGTCATTATAAAAGAGAGAACAATATGGGTTCTCAAATTAATCCTTTAAGAGGCAACTGTCATCGTTGTGGCATGAAAGGCCATTGGAAGAATGAATGTCGGAAACACAAGCTTAACACGTCTTTCTTTATCTTTTTCATATTTGAATGTCTTTGTCGAGTTGGTTAGCATCATTCACTCATTTCTGTCTTTTCATTGTCCGCCTCCGCCCGAACAGATACGCACTAACCCACCTGAAATAAGGTAAAAGCCTTCTTTCCAATCCTTTGTACGAGACTCCTTTCTTCGTACAAATGCTCGTAGGCGAAATAGACCTTCCTTTGCTCCTGTCGGCGGGATCAGCGTTTGCTCCGCAAGGTAGTCAGAGACAGCCAGTTTTTCATTAAACAAGCATGATAGTCTTCAACTGCACAAAAGTTGTGCGGAGAACTAGTAAGAATTGTGCCTGCCATCCAAGGCTTTATCAAAATTCCTTTAAAAGAAAGGTAAATAGAGGTGGTACACCTTCTTCTAATGCTCAGGTGGAATCACACTTGATATTTGAAAATAATATTGAGGAAAGACCTTCGCAAATGTACAATGATAATATTGAAGCGAATTTGGCTTTGAAGAATGATGATTTTAATGACCTCAATGATATTACTCATTTGGAGGTTGAAGACTTCTTTGGAGATCGTAACTGATGTTTAATGTTATTTTATGATGTACAATATGTTGTTGTTTTTGTGTGCTTTTGATTATCATTTTTGTTATGTTACTTTTATTTTAAAATTTAAAAGTAAAATAGTATAAATACCTAAGTTTTCTTGCAATATTGCTAGTTATCTTATCTCTCATGATGTACTTTTATTTTATGAAGATAAATAAAAAAATTCAGTCTTCAATTGGATCCAAGATGAGTAATGGGGATATGTGTCTTCTGGAAGTGCTACAACTCACACTATATTAAGAGAAAAGAAATATTTTTCTCATTTAATTATGAAAGGGGTCAATGTTAATACAATATCCGGTAGTACAAAAATAATTGAGGGCTCTATGAGAGCATCATTATTACTACCTATGGGAACAATATTGGCCATTAATAATGCTTTGTATTGTAGTAAGTCTCAAAGAAACTTGTTAAGTTTCAAGGTTATTCGCCAAAATGGCTATCATATTGAGACTGCTAATGAAAGAAATGTTGAATACCTTTGTATTACTACAATAAAAGAAGGAAAAAGATTGTGCATGAAAAATTATTTGTACTTTCTTCTGGGTTGTACCACACAAGTATTGATGTGGTTGAATCACATGTCATGGTGAATAGAAGGTTTATTAATCATAATGATTTCATCATTTGAAATGACCGGTTGGGCCATCTCGGTTATAATATGATGCGCAAAATTATTGTGAATTCACATGGGTACACTTCGAAGAATCAGAAAATTCTTCAATCTAAAGAATTCTCTTGTGTTGCTTGTTCCCAAGGGAAACTGATTATTAAACCATCAGCAACTAAGGTTGGGATTGAATCCCCTACATTTCTGGAACATATATAGGGTGATATATGTGGACCAATTCATCCTTCATGTGGATCATTTAAATATTATATGGTCTTGATAGACGCATCTACAAGATGGTCACATGTGTGCTTATTATCAACTCGCAACATGGCTTTTGCGAGATTGTTGGCTCAAATTATAAGGTTGAGAGCACAATTTTCAGATTATATATACTATAAAGACAATTCGTCTTAATAATGCTTGTGAATTTACATCTCAATTCTTTAATGATTATTGTATGTCCATTGGAATAACAGTTGAACACGGTTGCTCATGTTCATACTCAAAATGGTCTAGCAGAATCATTGATTAAACGTCTTCAGTTGATAGCTAGACCATTACTAATGAGGACAAAACTTTCTCTTTCGGTATGGGGGCATATTATTTTGCATGCAGCAGCACTTGTGCGCATAAGGTCAACCAGTTTTCATGATTTCTCCCCATTACAGTTGGCTTTTGGGAAGGAGCCAAATATTTTCCATCTTAAATTTTTTGGATGTGCGGTATATGTTGCAATTGTTCCACCGCAACGCACAAAATGGGTCTCCAAAGAAGGTTGGGAATATATGTTGGGTATGAATCTCCTTCTATTATAAAATATTTGGAACCTATGACTGGAGATTTATTTACAGCAAGATTTGTTGATTGTCATTTTGATAATCTGAATACCCAACATTAGGGGAGAAACATAAGCAATTGGAAAATGAGATAGATTGGAATGCAGTATCACTATCTCATTTAGATCCTAGAACAAATCAATGTGAATAAGAGGTTCAAAAGATGATTTATTTGCAAAATATTGCAAATCAACTGCCAGATGCATTTACTAACCTTCCAAGGATTACTAAATCTCATGTTCCAGCTGCAAATGCTCCAGTTCGAGTTGATATTCCGATAGAACAAACTGTTAATGCAAATGAGTCTAAACCACGTCTGAAACGTGGTAGACCAATTGATTCTAAGGATAAAAATACTCGGAAAAAAAGAAGAGAAAATGATCATAATATGAAAGTGAGTGCTCAAGGAGTGCCTCAAGACATAATAAATGATGAGACAACAGAAAATGTTGAGAAATCTGAAAATAATGAAAATGAAGAGATCTCAATAAGTTATGTCTCGACAGGAAAAAGGTGGAACCGAAATGATGTTGTGGTTGATAACATTTTTACTTATAATGTTGCTACTGAAATAATGCAACAAGATGAGGATCATGAACCAAATTTTGTCGATGAATGTAGACAGAGAAATGATTAGCCAAAATGGAAGGACGTAATTCAAGCAGAGTTGACTTCACTTGAAAAACGTAAAGTTTTCGGATCAATAATCCGAACACCCGAAGGTGTCAAGCCAGTGGGATACAAATGGATTTTTGTGCGAAAACGAAATGAAAAAGGTGAAGTCGTAAGATATAAGGCATGACTTGTGGCTCAAGAATTTTCGCAAAGGTCTGGCATTGACTATGTAGAAACATATTCTCTTGTGGTTGATGCAATTACCTTCAAGTATTTAATGAACTTGGCAGTTCATGAAAATCTTGAAATGCACCTAATGGACGTGGTCACTGCCTATTTATATGGCTCATTGAACCACGATATTTTTATGAAAATTTCTGAAGGATTCAAAGTGCCTGAAGCATACAATGATTCTCGAGAAACTTGTTCAATAAAGCTTTAGAAATCCTTATACGGATTGAAACAATCTGGGTAAATGTGGTATAATCGCCTTAGTGAATATTTGCTAAAAGAAGGATTTAAAAATGACCCAATTTGTCCTTGTGTCTTCATGAATAGGTCTGGATCTGAATTTGTCATAATAGTTGTATATGTTGATGATTTGAATATCATTAGAACTCCTGAAGAGCTTTCAAATGCAGTAAAATGTCTGAAAAATAAATTTAAAATGAAAGACCTTGGAAAGATAAAATTTTGTCTTGGACTACAAATTGAACATTTTGAAAATGAAATATTTGTCCATCAATCAACATATACTGAGAATATATTAAAGAGATTTTACATGGATAAAGCACATCCATTGAGTAGTCCGATGGTTGTGAGATCTCTTGATATTAATAAAGATCCATTTCGACCTCATGAAAATGAAGGTGAACTTCTTGGTGCTGAAATATCATATCTTAATGCAATTGGTGCATTAATGTATCTTGCTAATAATTCTAGACCAGATATAGCTTTCTCGGTAAGTTTGTTAGCAAGATTTAGTTCTTCTCCAACACGCAGACACTGGAATGGGATTAAACATATATTCGGATACCTCCGAGGGACTATTGATATGGGATTGTTTTACTCAAATGAATCTAATTCACAATTGATTGGTTATGCAGGATATTTGTCTGATCCCCATAAAGGTCGATCGCAGACAGGCTATTTATTTACTTGTGGTGGTACAACTATATCATGGCGTTCAACAAAACAAACTATGGTTGCCACTTCTTCAAATCATGCAGAGTTAATAACCATTCATGAAGCAAGTCGAGAATGTGTTTGGTTGAGATCAATAACTCAACACATTCAAGAAACATGTGGCCTTTCTTTGGAAAGAGATGTTCCAACAATATTGTATGAAGACAATGATGCATGTATAGCTCAACTAAAAAGGGGATACATTAAAGGAGATAGAACAAAACATATTTCACCAAAATTCTTTTTCACTCGTGATCTTCAAAAGAAGGGTGATATAGATGTTCAACAAGTTCGCTCAAGTGATAATTTAGCAGATATATTTACTAAGGCATTGCCAACTTCAACCTTTGAGAAATTGAGATATAAAATTGGAATGTGTCGTCTTCGAGATATTAAATGATGTTTTCATCAAGGGGAGTAAATACGCGTTGCACTGTTTTTTTCTTAATCAAGATTTTTGTCCCACTGAATTTTTTCTTGATAAGGTTTTAGCGAGGCAGCAAACAATGCGGATTAAGATAACTATGTACACTTTATTTTCTTCTTCTAGATTTTTTTTTTGTACATGGACATCCAAGGGGGAGTGTTGTAAATAATGAAATGTGGATGCCATGTAGCAAATCCACACTTCATGACTTTGGAGATTTCCTTCATGACTTTAGAGATCTCCTTCTGAAGGATTAGAGATATACTCTTACTTTCTATATATACTCATCTTATATGTAGACATACATGCATTGAAAGATTGGAAGAAAAACATTACTGCTCTTTCTCTCCATTTTTTTTAAATTTAATTTCTAATACTTTATTTTATAACAGTGAGTTATTTTTTCCTTATTTTTTGATATTGTAATGATCCACGTGATCATTTTGTTCTTTTGGATTCTTATTCTTTCACAGATTGAACCTTTTTATAGTTTCATTATGTTGTTAATGACTTGTGAGTTGCGAGAATGGGCAGCATAATTTCTGAGGTGATAAGACGCATTTAGAGGAAGATTTTTAATTTTGAAAGTTGATCAAGAGTTAGGAAAGTTTGACCAAAATCAACATTTTGAATTAACAAAGTCGATTTTGAGTTCTGACAATTTTGTTAGGTCTGAAGATACATATAAAACAAACCATTAATATTAGGAATAAGGAGTAAAAACACAACTAAACTATAGTGAAATTACCAATAACAAACTTAAATCATGCAAACATCCTACTATCCTCTGAACTTATTCTTTTTAATATTTTTACCTTTTTCAATAATGACCTGATAGAGAGAGTAAGTTAGAACTTAGACATGTGAATACAAACGTCTATATAAGATGAGAAAATATATATCCGCTAATATGTCCAATGTTCCTGCTGCAATATGATGAGAGGCTATTCCTCAAAATATCCTCTCTTTTTTGTGAATCAACAATAATACCCATTTATGTACAAAATATTATTTATTTATTTGCACTTGTAATTTCATCCAGATTTGAAGAGATCTAAGAATTATTAATTTGGTACATAGCAAACGCTAAAATTATACACAAATTTTGGGTACAGGTCGTTTGGTTGGGAATAAGTTATCCTAGAATTAGTTATCTTAAGATTAGCTATCTTGGGATAACTTATCCCGCCATGTATATGAGATAACTTATTCCATCACTATGATATAAATGATGAGATAAGTTATCCCAAACATGGCAACCAAACAAGACACAAAAAATTTATCTCATCACTATTTTCTTATCACATGACTATTTATTTTTATCCCTTACACCACACGACTTAGGGACTTCACATATGTCCCCTTAAATTACCTAACTGATACCGTACTTTAGTCAATCAAGTATGTTAGGATTTTTGAGACTGTTTTCATTGTTTAAAGTAATTGAATTGTTTTTAATTCAAGATAGATGTCTGAAACTTTCTCTATTTAGTGAAGTTTTATATTTTCAAGGTGTTAAATTACACTACTACAAAATGTAACGCACTCTTAGAAAGGAAATAGAGCATTGAATATACATTTTTATACATTATTTATAATAAGATGAATACTCCTCGCTGCTTCTTTTTTTTACAAAGAATTTCTAATAACAGTGAAAATTTTGAGCAATTCAATGCAATGCTAGCTCGTTGTCAATGGCTAAATTGAGAGGAGGTTAATTTTTTACCAAGACGAAACTAGCTTTTGATTAATTTGGACCCTTACATGACAAATACATAAGGAATATATGAGTTTTAAGTTGCGCTCTTATAACATACAATTACTAGATCATTACTGAAGGGGTAAAAATGCAATATTTTTTATTTTTAACAAAAGTCCAGAAAGATCATAGCTAGGAGCCTAGGACGACCGCTGCAAAGTTTAGGTGTGTTATTTACATCACCATTTTATAAGTATTTTTGAATTGTCTTAATCCATCAACTCGTATCAAAATCAATAGCTTAAAAAATTATAATATGAAGACGGAAAAATGATGACATGAGGCTCAATTTACTATATCAAAGATAGCTTGAAGACGCATACGCACCAGAAGAAGCCAACTCTTGGCTTTGATGGCGAATAAATGTCGATCAAATCTATAGAAGCTATCTTAAAGAATAATTTCCCACTTTCCTAGTTTCTTTTGAAATAATTCCATGATTGAAATACTAATAACATTACTTCCCAAAAACAATTGTAACCATTTGATATTGAAAATCCAATCTTTTGTAACTAGGTTAGGAAAGTAAAGTCTTACTAATCCAATTCTTAAAAGCTACCAAACAAAGTAGTGATAAAAGAATCTTCAAATGTGTGGGTTTGACGTTCTGAGTAAAATGATATAATGCTCAAATAATGTTGTAAAGCAACTTATGTGGTAGAAAAGAAATACGATAGACTTCTTGAGACGAATCATTTCTTAGTAAATACTGGTGATCGATATGATATGATAATGACAGACTTAATTAAGTTTATCATCATGGCTGGATAGCATCATCACACCTACCATGTTTGATTTAACTCAATCGACATTTAATACATATACATGTGAGAGTAGGGGCGTTCAAAGCAAAAGCGAAAAATTCAAATTGAATCGATAATAATATATTTAGTATAATTCCATAAGTAAAGGTTTGATGAGAGTAATATATATATGCAACTTTCTGTTAAGAGAAAGAAATAAATAATTTTCAATATAATCTTGGCTCAAATAAAGCAAAGCATATCAAAAATAGATTTAATGTTTTTTTAATTTGGTTTTGTATATATATTTTTTTTAAGAAAAAAAACTTTGACAAATATTTGATTTTGTTTGGTATTAATCTACAAAATGTCAAATGAACCAAATATATCTTGTTCTTAAGATTTTCAACGTATATTTTTTAGAAGAAAATTATTTGTTCTTTTTTTAAAAAAAAAAAAAAACATATGTACTACATCTTAGGGGTTATGTTCGGTATACAATTTTTCTATGTTTGGTTGGTCATTCAAATTTTTGAAAAATATTTTCTCTAAAAAATAAGTTTCTTTAAAATGAAAAAAATATGATGTCTTTAGTAGAACCGTAGAAATAGCAAAACAAGTACTACAAATAACATTTCATAGTAATTGTGTCCTCCAACACATGCATGCACACCTCATATTTACACTTCATTCCCACCCCCTCTAGTATGTGGAGTGAAGAGATGTTTATAATTTCCTAATTCTAATGCCTCAGCTAGAGATGAAAATGCAAATCATTTTCCATGTGTGTCAAAATTATTTATAAATATTTTTAAAACAATACTTTTTAATTTACATATCGAAAAATAAGTAAGAAATTAATATTATCCTATAAAATAGTTTCCCTCGTTCCCTAAAGTCTGAATTCGACACGTGCCGTTATCTTTAAAAAAAAATAAGTTCATCCAGATAAGATGAAAAGATTTGGTAGGCTTCTTCGTCTATAATCTTTACATATCTTAATAGTATATAAGTTGTCTTAACCAAATTATTTCTCCGTTCACTTTCTTTTGAGTCAATTCCTATAAAAGAACACCATTTATATTTAGTACATCTTAATGAAATAATTTATAGTCTCACAAATATCTATCATTAATTTTAGATTACAAATTTCAAATATCTTTCTTTCTTTCTTAAATTTCGTGTCAAGTCAAACTAACTCGTATAAAATGGTACGAGAGGAGTAATAAATTAGTTGATAAGATATTTGAAGATTATGATTTGTTGGGATAAAAATAAAGATCCTGCGAATTTGGAGACATGTTCACTTTTATTCCTTTCAAACTCAATCAAATGCAATTCACTTCTTTGAATCTTTGTGTAGCTATAGGTATTAGGTTTCCATCTTCTCTACATATAGGGTTTCCTATTTTTGTGAAATCTCTCATCTTTCATAATCAATTGTTGTAACATCTCATCTTTATTTGGGGATTTAATCAACATGTCCCATCCTTCACCCCCAACATATCAAAGGTGTATATGTATGTATAGTAGTAGTTTTTTATTATTTTTTGTTAGCTTTTTCCTTGAACTATCATATCCCATGTTATTTCTTCGAGACACACATACCCCATCTTGAACTATTTCTCTTCCACTACCCTTTTTATTTGTCAGTAAAAGGGGTCAGTATTCCAGCTACTACCACTTTTTTTTTTTTTTTTTTCCTTTTAACAGAGAAAAGAAAAGAATATAATCAAAGTTGATCATTTCAGTAAAAAAAAAATATATATATCCATGCAAGGTCTCGAACCTGCGACCTTCATGTTATTAGCACAACGCTCTAACCAACTGAGCTAATGGGGAAATTTGTTAATACAGTAATGAATAGTTTATATATTTGGTATAAGGCATTGGTGAGGAACCCTATAAAAGAAGAACCAAAGTGGTGTGGAACTGAAGTTTTTTGAAAAAAAGGGGAGCTAGCCATGAAAAGTAATGAGCCACGTTCAAGTTCTTCTTGTGCAGCTTGTAAGTTCTTGAAGAGAAGGTGCACTACCACTTGCCAATTTGCGCCATATTTCCGATCGGACGAGCCGAAGAAGTTTGCTAATGTACACAAGGTGTTTGGAGCTAGCAACGTGATCAAGATCCTGAATGAAGTGCCACAAGACCAGCGAGAGGACACTGTCAACTCGCTGGTCTACGAGGCTGAGGTGAGACTTAGGGACCCGGTTTACGGTTGCATTGGAGCTATAGCATCTTTGCAGAGGAAGATGGTGGAGCTACAACATGATCTGATGGTTACTAAAGCACATCTTGCTTACTATGAAGCCAAGCCCAGTAGCACAACTTCTAATTGTTCACTCTTGGATTATGATCCTCTTAATGTTAATATCAATACGCCTTCTGTTTTTGTGGACACTTCGGGTGGATTCTTCGATAGCTTCAGCCAGAATACCTTTGCCATGGACCAAACTGGATCCAACAATGAATTTGGCCAATTCCCATTTCCATGATCACTTCTCTATTTAATGTACGTTTACGCGTTTCCTTGTATATATATATATATATATAAGAGGAAGAGCGGTTCATTAAAGGTAAATTTCTTCGATTTTGTACATTGTTGATGATGGATTTGCCTGGTAAATGAAAAACACTAATTTACAAGCTATTTGCTTCAATAGCCACATTATCATCTTTAACATTCTTGGAGGTTGAAAGGCCCAACGAAAAACGCACAAAATTTCGAAAACCACTGGTGCTTTGAGCCCATTTTCATTTTCTAAAAATAAGAAAGAGTAAACTAAATAAACTCAACAAAATCACAAGGATATATTTTGAGATATAGTACAGATATGATGGATACAGAAGCACTCTACCGAGAACTAATTTAGTGCGATCAATGACAATCAACAAAATTGTGAAGTATTATTATACATCAACGTTGATTTCTAATCATGATTTTATACAAATACTGTATACAAACTACGTTATGATGATAATCTAGTAGCACTTAACATACTGCAATAACAGGAAAAAATTATGAAGTATTTCTTAAATACGTGATAACTGAAGCTCCACAGAAATAACTCCATGAGTATCCAGAAGCTACTGAGAAGTATACCAGTTAGCTGCTGGTACAAAGATAACATAGTTCTTTTATGGTGTGCCTGAAACTCCATCCCAGCTTGTTAGTTGTTATTTTTATCCAGTAATATGCCCACCATGTGATAGAATCCTGCCAAGCTTCAGTACTCAGCCGCAGCAACGATACGACAGGAAAGAGGCAAACTACAGCATCAGTTTTTTTCCTCAAAGATAAAAACCATGCTGTCAATTCCTTGCCAGCATGCAATGACCTGTTTGATGGAGCAAAGAGGAGAAGTACAAGTACAGGCATTAATCATCCATCAGAGATGAGCCTCAAGGTGAATTTTCACCCTCGAAATATCTTCTTTTTTTTTACCTTGCAAAATGACAAGTTATCACGCAACAATTTACAAGCAACTAAGTGAGCTTCATTGATTGTCTGCTGCCAATAACTACAGCTTTTTTGAAAACAAACTTAAAATTGAAGTATATAGCAACATTAACAATATCATTGAGAATTGCTTACTTATCCAACTGCCAGTCATTAGGTAAAAACAGGAAAAGTTGAAGATCTTACCACCAATCGAAAAACAAGTGAGTTTAAAAAGGGCACATAGAGAAATACTTCATACTATGTCCCATGTGCAAGCAAGAGACAAGGAAAGAAGGAGAATCCTATGCTCAAAAAGTGGGTACAAAGTACCATTGCGCTTTTTCAGGTACAAACACATGATCTCATACTTACAGTAACCTGGAAATTGATATGCACAAAATGATACTAAAGATGACACAATTCTGATTACTAACTCCAGCAACTAGTTATTCTGACTAAAATCACTACTACAAAGATGGAGACCACAGCTCTGGTTCTGTGGCTTTTTTTTTTTTTTTTTTTTTTGATGACAAGGG